>JAVXUP010002835.1:0-104432 GCA_033070095.1 Escallonia herrerae
GAACCCGTGTGCTTTTGTTAATTGCTCATTCTTTCTGTTTGGCTTTTGAAGCTTGCGATGTCAATGGCGAAACAAGCGGCTTCACTTGCAAGGGAACTCAAGTCCATAAAATCCGATTTATGCTTCACACAAGAGCGATGCGCTCTTCTTGAGGAGGAGAACAGGAGGCTCCGAGATGGATTCGCCAAGGAAATGAGGCCCGAGGAAGATGATTTGGTAATCTTCTTCGCTATACATTTATTTGATTGACCAAAGCTTTCTAGCACTTTATTTATGTGGTCCGAATCGTTGGCTGGCAAGTATTAAGCAAATGAGAATGCAATTCAGTTAAACAATGTTAGGAGGCTGCATATTGCATTAATCCGCGTACCCTTATTGAAGAATGTCTAACAACTCGGCATGTCCAACATATAAACTTGTTTAATTGGTTGGGCAGGTGAGGCTTCAATTGGAGGCACTTCTTGCTGAGAAATCAAGATTAGCAAATGAGAATGCAAACTTGACTAGGGAAAACCAGTGTCTTCACCAGCTTGTGGAGTACCATCAGCTAACCTCCCAAGATCTCTCCGAATCGTATGAGCATGTAATAAGGGGGATGTGCTTGGACTTTTCTTCTCCACCGCCGCCCATACCTGAAGAGGAAGGAGAGGGTGTAGATGATATCGAAGTTCCGAAGACACAACACATGTATATGGACTCCCCACTTCCCCTGATGGGCGCTCCAATGTAAAACTACAGATGGAGAAATGCTGAAGTCATATCAGCGTTTTCCTCAATCATATCGTTGGAAAATTGGATTGAAAGCTCGCTCAAGTCATAGTATCTGTGTAGGTTTTTGCAGGTGAAAATATGAGCTTTCACTGTAGTGTGTGATTTGATTTTTGTAGTTCTTAATAATGAAAAGTATTTGTCAAATATGACATCTCAACATTCCTTGATGCTAATCTTTACCTAGAGCGCTGATGAAGCATGGAATATATGTATAACCACCCTAGAAAAGCATTTACAATTGCATCAAAATCTAATCACAGGGACTAAATGTTTCTTGAAACCTGATCCTATCAACATTTGGCCATCGCAAAGAGGAGATGGCAACATCAACTAGGCTTGAAAGTCAAAACTACGACTACAGTCAAAATATCGCTAAAACTCCTACTGAGCTCTGAGAATGCCAGCAAGTACTAACAAGAAAATGGCATAATCACCCTGAAAAGTGCTACTGAGACGCTAAAGATTGTTACTTCCTTTTACGCCTCCTTTTCTCATTAGCTCGAGAAGCTTGGGGTACAACAGCAGCATCTGGCTCAACAGCAGAACCTGGAGACGAAAGATTAGCCAGCGCTTCAGCAGCTTTTGTCAGATTGGAGACCAACATGGCGTCCTTAAATTGCCCAATCATCTTCTTCATATCCTCATACTGCAATCAAGTAACTACAGGTGAAACGCTCCGGCAACTTTACACTCTCAAGAGCAGGGATCGATAAAAGGTAGATATTCGAGTCTGCAAGGAAGTGGATCACTTGACTGCAACTAGAGTTTACAAGTAAAGCTAGAGTTCGTAGAATGTACACAAGATAAGAGCAACGAGCAAGTAGTGAATTCAGATGTAAAGCTAAAGTTCAAAGAGAGCAAATAAACCATCTGATATACGATCACCTGGTTATTAAAAGCGAATGCCGACTTTGTTGTTCTGGGTTTTGAATGCATCACATATGATGCTGATCTACTAAAAACATTTATAATTACGAGACCACACGAGGTCAACCTGTGCCTTTCGGACATGTGTAAGAAAGATCCATTCTTTGATCAAAGAGAACAATTATTTCAGAATTTGACAGATATAACACTTTGCATGCCCAATCAACGAGAAGCACCTGCCAAGTTAATGAGACGAGAAAAGAGTGATAGACCAAGAACAACAGGAGTACAACCAGTGAAGTCAGTTGTTTGATAGAAATATAACAACAAAGGCCTTTGACCATGCGAGTGGAACAGTGAATTATGCTAGGAAATTTCTACCGACAAAGCCACAAATCTTGGAATAAACCAGATCCATACCTGTCATCAAAGAGCCAACACGTTGCGTTCGTGTTTAAATCTTTTACATTACAGTATCACATTCCAGGCAAGCGCGTTGAAAATCGCGTATTTATTTCTTCTGCGTGCGTTGCACCCATTGTGATGCCTTCAAAAATTTTCCTTACATATAGGCGAACTTTCATTCGACTTATGACTGGACTTAGTTTCTCTTCTCTTAGAAGAAGGATTAGAAGGTTGACCCAGGCAAGTCAGTCAAGCGCCCAAGAAAGATATTTCAGCAGGCCAGGCAGCAAATAAGGGCAACTCTCTTCAAATCAAAGGTATTACTGGTTTGTATGAAATGTGCTGGAATTTTGAACTACCCACGGGGGGAAATAGTCCAGTCAAACTCTGATTAGCAAGTAACGGTGAAAAGGTATTTGTTAGTTTGGGGTCAGTAAGGAGGTGGTTGTTAGCGTAGAACTCCACTGACCCAAAGTTCATAATATTTGCATAGAGAAAGATCAGGACACATTTTGAAGGAGATCAAGGACAGGATACAGGGTTATCCAGCCGGGGAAAACTATCAGCTTAGAGATTGCTCTACCAAAAACATGATGAGACAATCAGTCAAGGTATAAATAATCAGGTTTTCAAGAATACTATATCTCTAATTAGAACATCTAACTGTGCCTTCGGGAAGGGACATCAACAAACAGACCATAGTAAGATACTTCAATTGCATGGTAACTTAGTAAAGCATTTTTCACTAAGATATCAAAAGACAACATAGCTGAGATATAGCAAATTAAAACCATACCATTTCGAGCTTTGCGAGAGCTATTTCCAACTTCTTGCCAAGCTGGTAATTTTCGCCTGTTAAAGCTTCAACCTGTCAATGACAGCAAAAAAGATATGAGGTATTGAATTACCCATAACAAGGAATTAAGAAGCCACTTAAGAATGTATGAACCTTCTGTTGAGAGTCTATATATAGGCTTTTGTAATTGAGATTCTTAGAAGGGTTTCGAATCAAATCATACATCTCAGTCACCTGTTTCATTGTTTTGATGGAAGCATGAGATTCATCGTCAGTTCGTCACAAATAGAGAAATCAACAATTAGAAATTAGAAGTCTTAGGGAAATAATAGTTAGATGCCTTGGCATTCAATTGCGTCACGACTGTAACAAGATTCTTGTGCTTCTCTTCCAAGCTTTTCAGACTCGGGGGCTCAGAGTCAAAGTTACGTTGGTCAACACGTGGCTCGTCTTCTCTGTCACTCTCTACAAGATTAATCTCCTCGGCCACAGCTTGTATTTCTTGGTTGCAATTGGGCGGAATTAAATTCTGAAGGCGTCCAGATCGCCGTACAACAACTCTTTTGTCCTTTAAAGCTTCCTTCCTCGTGGACAAGCTAGCAGACTTTTCATGCAATTCAGGCCCAGATTTTTTCGTCACCAGATAAGGGCGCGGACTTTCAGGCTATGAAAAAGGAAATTAAGTTATCAGCCAGACAATAAATAGCCACAATCAGCTAAGTTCGCAAATACTTCCTTAGGCATTATGCAGGTAATACCGTATAAGGTTCTTGAATGCGTACATAAATAAAACCCAAACACATGCATAAGAAGAAACAGAGAAAAAGTTGACTTCATCAGAACATTCTTTTCATAACAAGAGGATAAAATTTTGCCTAATAAAGCAGGGATAGCCGCATGGAAGAAAAATAAGAGGAACAACAAACAGAAGGACAACAACAGCAACGAAAAGTAACCAACGGATACGTGATATCATATCCCAAATTGGACAACTTTTGGTACATCCCTTCTGTACTAGGCTCATACCAAACATAGCCATATACAATTAAGTAGCTTATAGCTTATAGCAATCTCTTCTTTCATTACTTCTTTGGTACACATCTTCATACAAAGTAGGGGGACTATAATAACAAATATAATGGCACCTTGAAATTACAGATAGCCACATTTCCAAATCAATTCCACCCTTAACTTGCTGTGCGAATTAAAAAAGTTCAAATATCTTCAAAGTCACCATTTACAACTACCTCATTTTAGGTTTGCCGCTGGATCACTTAATCATGCTCTGTTCATCTTTCTCCAGTCCTTAATTAACTCATGCTTTGACACTTGCTCAAACAAAATAATAGATCTCATAGATTGAAAAGCATTCCATTGCCAAATGATGATCATGGTTTAACAAGTGACATGCTTTCTGTAAGAAAGATATGCAACAGATTGCTTAAAGCGTGGTCCACTTCCTTTTCTCATGTCGTGTGTGTGTGTGTGTGTGTGTCGGTGGGGTGGGGTGGTCAAACCAGTAAACTAACCCTCCAACCACCTCCTTCATTGCCAGACTCTGGACACATGCAATTATTAAACCACAACGTATAAGTTAGGTCAGGGTGTTCAAGAGAGATTCAAACCATCAATACTGCACTTTGGTAAACTTAAAAGCATATTAATTTTTTTTACAGTGTATGCTTCCTTCAAGTTCGCTCCTGATTCTTCTATTAAAAGACATGTTTAATGAAGCTTTTGTCCTCAAACTTTCCACTGTTGACAGCTATCGCTTTGGCAGATTTGAATTTTTCTTCAGTTTCCCTGGGCCTGCCTACTTCTACCACTTCCCTAATATGCTTCTCCGTGTACATTACAGTTCCATGATTTTAGCATTGAGTTTATACTGACATAAACTAATGAAAGTTGGTTAACCAAATCATGTTATAGATGTTAGTAACTACAAAGCAGCTTGTACTCTGTAGCCAGAACTTTAAGAACCCTGCATACACATTCAAAGTTCCAAACTAAATAAAATTTACAACCAAACCCCTTAGATCACATGCAAAAGAATAGATATCTAGGGTTGCCTTTTGCCGTTTTAGCAAAGTCCCCTCTAGCCTTAACATATCAAGGAACCTACTTTTAAGAAATAAAATCACGCTGATAATAAAGTAGTCATTAGCAATCAAAAAGAAATAAACATCTTTCACAGTGATGCCCGAAAAGTGCTAGCAACACATAGGAACAAGAATAATACGGGGCAAAGAAGAAGAAAGTATGAGTACAAAGCAGCTTGTACTCCGTAACCAGAATCTTTTGAACCTACACACCACTACAAAGTTCCTAACTAAAGAAATGCGTCAGCAGAAAAAAAGGGACCGAATCAGCTTAGGCAAGAAAGAGAAAAGCCCTCAAAAGATAGTGCCTAAGATCAAATTTACAGATACCGAGGGTGATGAGCAGGGTAAGAGTGGAAGAAGACGGAATGGTATTGACAGCCAAAACCCTTGAACACACCATACACATGCAAAAGAATGGATATCTAAAGCCACCTTTGGCCACTTAGAATCTTTAAAACGAAAGAGATACTACTGCTAGAACCCTAAAATTCAACATGCACGTGCAAAATAATAGACATCTGAGGCAGTCTTGGGCCATTTAACAAGCTTCCCAGAACCCCTCTAGTTCCCAACAAAAATGAACTTCCCCCTAACAATTCAAAGAACCCACCTTATAGACAGATGTATTAAGGCAGATAAATGAGAGTATGAGACCCACCAAGATATCAAAGCAAGAAAGAGACGAGAGAGCAAGAAAATCAACACAGAAACAATCAACACATTGCAATTCATAGTAACAACGAAGAGAATAAAAACAAAGAGCAAGACAGAATTAGACTATTGTTTTGTTTATCATACGCGCGGATGTAAATTTGTACCATGTTAGCGATCTTCAGAGGCTTTGCCGCTTTGGGTTTCCTTCCCATTCTTTTTTTCTTTCACACAACACGCACACACGATTACAGAGATTTTTCACCCTGCTCTCTGCTTTGTTTCACCTTCCTTCTGTGTGGGCTTAATAAAGCGAATGGGCAGAGCCAAAAGAGCCACGTGTTCAAGCCCCATTTGATGTGACATCCTCCAATCTTGACCGCTGGTGACTGCGATTTTCAAGGGATGGGTAATAACACCCGTCGATTGCGTGGATTTGTATTCTTTTTAGGCGTCAAATGTGGTATTTGCCTCTGATTGTTAAAAGAGCCGTGTCTTCACTTTATATTCAAATAAGTTTTGATTTCACGCAATATAAATAAAACTATTACGATGTTATCGTTAGAAAAAGTTTACATATACCTTATACTGGAAGCCTAAAAAAAAAAAAAAAAAAAAGATATTCTGAAAAATAAGTAACTATAGGTGTTTAAATTTTCAAATTTGTGCAAGTAGTAAAGTTTTTTAAGTTAATTACAGATTAATAAAACGTAGGACAAAGTGATAGTTGAACTATATTTGTATTGTTTAAAAGTTTATGTAAAATTATTTTTGTGACATAAGTGGAGATGTATTGGCCAAAAGTGGAGTGCCAACATATAAACTTAAATTTTTACGGTTGAAAATCAAATCATAGAATCTGTAGAAATAATAACTAAAAGAAGCAAATGAAAAAATGTTCATGTTAAGCATGGAAACAAATGTGCTCTTTATATTATTCAGGTAAATATAAGTGGTGATCCCCAAAAATAATGTTGGAAATTGCGTTCCTTGGCCTCATCCTGGGAGTTTTACTTGGAATGCTTTTAATTAAAAGAGATACTAACTTGGTAGAGCCAAAAGGAAAAGAAAAGAAAGAGCTACGATTGTAGAAGGTATAAATTTTAAATGAAATACTGAAAAAAGTCAATTGCTAATACATCAAATTGGATAACACAGTGTTGTGAATAAAACCAATTGCTATTGCTAAATGTTACGTAGATTTTCAAACCTCTTCCTCGAAGATATATCTAGGCTTTCCTCCGCTGCAAAAAAGTAACGGTGCACATTAGATAAATGATTCAAAGCAGAAATTAAAGAGTATATCACTTGTAATGAAGAAAATATTAATAGTAACTTAAAGCACCATGGATGTATAAATTTACCAAATACAAAAGAACAAGGTGAGAGATGGACTACTTTTAAATACGTGGATTCCCATAAAACAAAAAGGAGAAAAACAAGTTGTTGAAATGGAGATAACGTGCGAGAAACAGAAGAATAGACGTGCAAGAGAATAGAAGGAAAAAGATAGACAATTATTAATTTTCATTATCAAATTTAAGAAAAAATTAAAAAAATAGTTCATTTAGTGATTAGTTTACAAAACAAATCCTTCATTCGAATTGTAAAACTTTTGGAAATATTTTCAGAAGTAGTCTATGAGTTAAAATTTATATAAGGACTATTGACTAGGGATATAAAAAATGTAAAAATATTGGAGATAATTGGGGATTAGTTAACAAAATTTGAAGATGAGGTTTTTTTTTTTTGAATTAAAACCATCAAATTAGTTTCAAAATTATAATTAATAAAGTAAATAAATTAAGAATGGTTTCAAAAAGTCAATTTAAAAAAAAATCTCATGGCAAGTTAAGACAGTGTCAAAGTAAGTGATGACCGAACAACATTCTCTATACTTCAATTATATAATATATATACTAGATTGCCCTTTTCATCAATCAACAATAAAAAAAGCACAAAATATACTTTCATTGGTTATCATTTTATCTGAATAATTTTTAAATTTTCCTTCATTTGTTAACTTCGGTCTCGTGCCACTATTCACATAAATTACTTTCAACTAAGTTTCATGCTCATGTCATTCCACATCTATCATTTATTTTCCTCTCACTGTATTCGAACACGCATTATAATAAATTTTCGTTGACTTTTATCCTTAGTGATAATCACGTTTTAACTTTCTTTAAACTTGTTAAACTCATAATCATCGATACGTTAAGTTTCATACAACACATAACTAGATACTCTTGAAATTAATGCATTGAACCGTTAAAAAGATTTCACTTGGATGCATATCAGGCTAACTCTACCGGTATAATTTCTTGATTTTGCACTTCTTTTATTTTAAAAGTTAAATTTTGCATTTCTTTTATACATACAGCTTTAAAAATTATGAACCATATAGGTGGAAAGAGCATGAAAATCACATGAACCTATTGGTATTACTAAGTTTAAAAATATAAAACTCTATTGTCCAAGCAAAAAACCATGAACTAGATCCACGAAAATTCATCAAAAGAACTTCAACCAAAACGACGAGCCATGTTCTTACATATATAAGGAGTCCCTTGCAGCCGCTCATTCAGACATGTGTTCAAAAAGATAAGAGGAGCAGAGGATATCACTTCACAGTTCACACCAACGTATCCAGCAGTGAAGAAACTACTGCAGATAAGGCTTCTCCTTCTCCCTCCTCCTACTTAGAAAGGAGACCCATTTTCTTAACAGTGAAATCCCCTCTTTCCAATGGTATCACTCGTCTCTACACCCACTTCAATACACTCACTCACACCCCACCACCCGCTTTTCTTGAACCCAAACCTCCCCCACCACCGTCCGCCGCCTCATTTCAAACCCCACCCTCCAAAAACCCATCTTTTCATCAATTCCACACAAAAAGATCGCTCAAGCAGTCAAGAACAGCTACAACAGCCACCGAGAACACTCTTTCCAGGCGGCTACAAGCGGCCGGAAGTAAAGGTGCCCGGTCTAGTCCTTCAATTGAACCCCGAAGAAGTTTTGGAGGATAAAAGTGCTTTGAATGCGGTTGACGATGCCGTTTCGAAGTGGGTCGGGATTGTGGTGCTCAATGGCGGTGAAGGAAGTGGTGGGGGGAAGCTGTACGAGGCGGCGCGCTTGTTGAAGTCGGTGATTAGGGATCGGGCGTACTTGATGGTTACTGAGCGTGTTGATATTGCGGCCGCGGTTAATGCCTGTGGGGTTGTTCTCTCTGATCAAGGTTGTATTCACATTCTCGTTGGTGCATGTTAATTATTACCCTTATGCTGCATTTTCCTGAGTTAAGCGCACGTGGTTTCATTAGATGCACATCCTATCGAATCATAGTCATTATTAAGGGCTGACTTGATTGATTTATTCTTCATTGTTTTTATTTCTACACGAAATAGAAAGGACCATAACATAAGTTATTAAGAACATGCTCTAGCTGTTTTTGGGTAATAGGAAAATTCTTTGTTTAAGTTGGTCAAATTCATAGCTCGGATTATATGCCAGCATGCTGTACCCACATTGCTTTACAGATAGATGCATTAAAGATTTAGCTCTAGGGCATTAAAGATAATGCCTACTAAATCACCATTATTCCCCGTCAAGTACCTAATGAAATGTGAGAATGTAGGCAATTCAATCAGTAGTTTCTTTTTGTCAATTTTCTTAGCATGGGTACTGATGTTAGACACAGGGTTTTATCCTTCAAAGTTGCCTTTAACAATTTTTTTGGTTGGAATATCTTCCATTTTAGGAATAACATGCTTCTCCCTCTTTTAACAGGTATTCCTGCCATTGTAGCAAGGAATACAATGATGGGTTCTAAATCTGAATCGGTCGTTCTTCCTTTGGTGGCAAGAATTGTGCAAACTCCAAATGCTGCTGTAATGCATCTAGTTTTGAAGGTGCCGATTTTCTTATATACGGTGTTGATGGTAAGACGCATCTTGAAGACCTGGTGCGATCTGTATTTGACTGTGTGAAAATTCCAACCTTTCTCATAATGAATTCACTTGTGCATGACAAACTTTCCAAAGAATCATCAGAATTACTGAAATCAGGAGCTAGTGGTTTAGTTATTTCGTTGCAACAGTTGAGGTTGTTTGGAGATGGTGCTCTCAGCAAACTGTTTAACAGTGCATATGCATCAGAAAAGAGGACAGAAGAAATCCCACAAAGGGCGGATAAGCTCAGAATGTTGGATATGGAAAATGGTTCTCCCCGGAAAAAGGGGGTGTCTGGCTTCACTAAATTGGAGGATAGAGAACGAAAGTTTATTGAAAAAGAGAAGTTGGTCTTGTTGGAAGCACTTGATGTTATCCAAAGAGCTGCTCCACTGGTGATCTTTAAATGTTTAACATTTGGTAGCTAAAGAAACTATGGAGATGATTATGTTCTTCGCGAAGGTTGCCTTGCTTATACTGATGTTGTTTACCATCCTGATTGACAGATGGAGGAAGTTTCACTTCTCGTTGATGCTGTTTCACAACTTGATGAGCCATTTTTACTGGTTATAGTGGTAATTGTGTGCTGAACTTCAACAAATTCTGGTTCCACGGATATACATTGGTATTAGCTCTATATTTCAAAGAAGTTCTTCAATTTTGTTTTTCGGGTCCAATCTAAACTTAACTGGGTTTTCATATTCATACTTATCAAAACTTTCACACCTATTTTCTTTCTGTTTCTTTTCTCCTATGCTTAAATGGTCCGTGCTCTTTAACCCAAGCAGTGAAGTTGAGTGGAGAATGGTATCATTTGAAAGCAGTTTATCTTGTATTGTATGAGGCATGAACAATTGCATTTTATGTCTCTTAATATGCCATAGAAGGTTTTCCTGTTTTCAAATTCTCTACCCCCCTCCCCTCTTTCCTTCTCTTTGTACTCGTTCAGTTGCATCTTAAGAACCACTAAAACGGCTAGACTATTTTCCCTAAGAAACAGGTCTGCTCGTCCTGGTTTGATTTGCCTGTGCAATCTCACATTCTCCCCTTCCACTCTCAAAAGT
This sequence comes from Escallonia herrerae, assembly GCA_033070095.1. Taxonomy (NCBI): domain Eukaryota; kingdom Viridiplantae; phylum Streptophyta; class Magnoliopsida; order Escalloniales; family Escalloniaceae; genus Escallonia; species Escallonia herrerae. The sequence continues at coordinate 10,610 of JAVXUP010002835.1, forward strand.
ACAATCTGGAATTGATTGGTGTGATTATGTGGCCTTTGCAACAGAATGTTTGATCTATTTGACTGTAATGTAAAGCTACCTTTTAGTTAAGCCTGACATTTAAGACATTTTAGTTTTTGTTTAGCCTTTCATACTTTGAAGATTTCAATATTCATTTGTTTGCACCTTTAAGTTTTCTTTACTCTTCACCCAACATTACAAAAATCTATAGCAAAGATATGACAAGCATTACTAGCGCGGGCTGTGCGGCCTAGTGCACGAGCCTTTGCGGGTCTGGGTTATCATACAATAAAATCCTTACCCATATTATCTTTCTACGAATGTAAATAAATCCTTACCCATATTATCTTTCTACGAATGTAAATAAATCCTTACCCATATTATCTTTCTACAAATGTAATAAGTCAGGAGAAGTGCCATAACTCTTGGAAGATTGAAGTTACATGGTAATTATATTGTTTGTGTTGCTTGCTACTTTGGAAATATTTTCTTTTTTCCTTCTTATTTTGTTTAGCCTTTTTAATATTTTCAGGGCGAGTTCAACTCTGGCAAATCGACATTCATCAATGCTCTTCTTGGGAAAAAGTACCTAAAAGATGGGGTAGTTCCTACAACAAATGAGATTACATTCCTATGCTTTTCAGAGGTGAACTCCAATGAGCAACAGCGAATGGCATCCAGATGGTCAATATATATGCTACCTGCCTGCTCCCATACTTAAAGAAGTGAGCTGCTTTGCCCTCATTCTTTATCTTCTACTCTTGAAGACAGTTCAAAAGCAATTTACCCTCACAATGTGCACAATTGATTCACTTGATGGTTTAAGATTGTTTAGTATGAAATTCGTAGTTCCAAAGTAGTAATTTAGTTATAAATGGCATCTATTTTCTATTCTTGAATTTACTAAGTGCTGAAATATCTGCACGTGTGTAACAGTCCTTTGCTGGGTACACTGGTGTTACTATGACATTTCTCACTTATGTGCAATAATCAGTTCTCCCATGTGATAAAGTTAACCGAGTTTTTTGGTCATAAGCCTCTTAATATCATCATAGTCATAGTCATCAGTATCACCTTAGGCATGTAATTACCATCATGTCAATGGATTGGTTTGGCAAGGTTGCCAAAGAATTGATTGCCGTGATCTTGTAATACGCACTGATCTAAATGCTTTTTGCACCTAAAAGAGAACTGACGGACTCTATGCCGAGGATTATCAGAATATGAGTTTGTTTGTGTGGTGTGTAACTGGTTATCATAGATATTGATGACATGAAAAATCTGCAATTTGCATAAAGTTTCCTTCATTTATGCAACATGCCTCCCTGTTGTATGGCCAGTATAACTTAATCTGGATACGTATGTCCTATATTAAATGCTTATGTTGATCTGGAACAGATGATTATTGTGGACACTCCTGGAACAAATGTGATTCTTCAAAGGCAACAACGCCTGACTGAGGAGTTCGTGCCTCGTGCAGATTTGCTTCTTTTTGTTATTTCAGCTGACCGCCCATTGACTGAAAGCGAGGTATGAATAACCTTTCTATGTCATGGGATGTTACGTCATCATATCTTTCCATCTTATGTTTTACTATTGAGAAACTGATTACATGTATGTACTTCTACTATCTGAAATATCAAATACGTCATTTGACTGGACAAAATACAGACGTCTTATAATGTTTTGGGTAAAAAGACTACTCTACCCCTTTGTTTGTCTTGAATTTTCCTTTCTCTATCTCCATTTTGTAATAGAAACACCCCACCCCCTTTGTGTCCCCCCTCCTGGTCTTCACCCATTGCCAGCCCCCAACCCCACCACAACCGCACAACTAACAACCCGAAAATGCGTCCCGCCGCTGCCCTGCTACCGGGCGAAGCCCTCTCCCACCTCCTTTCCTCCTCCCTCGCCATCAAGTCCTTCTCCTGCCACAGCCAGAACCACCCCAACAACACAGCCACAACCACACACACACGCGCACAGATCTGCGGTGACCACGTACTCGGAGGTGGAGGTGGGGGTCATGGAGGTGGTGGAGGCCATTGTGATGCGGTGGTGGCTGGTGGTGAGGAGTAGTTGCTACCGCAGTGGTCGTGATCTGATCCCATCGGCATGACGAGGGTGGGGGGCCTTCATGGTAGGCGACGGCGGTGATGTGTCGCGATTGCAATAATGGTGGGCGATGACTGTGATGTAGCAATCTGGGTGGCGGTTGTGATTGTAGCGATCTATGATCGTAACAAGAGTGACGGCTTGTGATCGTAACAGTAGTGATGGCTGATGGCAAGGGTGGTTGGTGGTATTGGGTGGTGCCGTGGTGGTTGGTCGTGGAGGATATGGTGGTTGTGTGGTGGGTCATGGCAGGGGTGAATGCTTATATAATCATGGATCATGCTAATAAGATTCCTTTTCTCAATCTTATGTATATATTCAAACCTATCAGCAAGTTCGATTAGTTTAATAATAGCAATACCATTTAACCTATTAAAGGATATATAGCAATACTACAAACTTAGCTTGGAATCTGTTATGTTTGTTTAGATTACCACTAATCTGCGTTGATCGCTATGTCTTCTTGTGATATTCATGTATTTATTGTCCGTTTTATCTCCGCCTCCACCTCGAACCCCAAAAAAGAAAAATTGTTTCCAACTACGTTGATATTCAACAACAGAACAACACTAGGAAACCTAAATATTGAGCTGCTACATTTGGTTTTTGGACACACTAACGTAACTCTGTACTGTAAGTTTCAATTTTGCAAGGCCATGTAGTAGTCACCTGCCGACTTAATTAATTTTTCAGCCTCAGTTACAGGCTTCAAAAAGCCTTTATCTTTTTTTTTTGGGGGGGGGGGGGGGGGTGGAAGAGAGACACGCGTGCGCAAGTGTGCCTATATAACTAGTATGCGAGCAATGGTGAGGCTATCCCATATTTCGATCGGACAACTGACTCTTAGGACCAGAGAATGCTTACAAGTTTATGAGGTTGTGGTTATCAGGAACAGAATCCTGACAACCAGAAACATTTTCTTCTTCTAATGTTTTCTTTGGCTTAGCATTGTTTGTGTTGAAAGGGTCTTACCTTAGCACAAACTTATGTGACATACTAATTAGGAAACTAACACGAGTTAACATTAGTGCTTCTCAAAAAGGACCCAACCCAACATTGAAGACATGTGTTAACGAGAAGACCATAGAATTCTTGTTTCTAGCCTGAGAAACTCTCGTGGAGAACGGAAAAGACAAGAGATATCTTTTTCTAGTAAGTCATTGTTATTTAAATTACACTCGTGACAAGTGTATGAAGATCGAACTTTATACCCAAAATTTTGAGGTGAGCACCTTCCCATGCACATCTGTTTAAATAACTGCTAATTAGTTTTATAAATTAAATCCTTTTAATGTACATTAGTTTAACAAACTTAAACTCTATTTATCTATCTAAAACAAATTGTAAATAGTTGAAACATCCCAGTAATTTTCTTGAAACCTCCAATGTACATCCGTGTGTTGTTTCCAGAAAAGATTAAGTTACAGCAAACCCTACCAGTGCGCAAGAACACAAGATGAACTTTAATTATGGAATGTTTGGATATTGAAAATTTTCAGTTGCCTATGAGAAAGAAAACAAGTAGTTTCACTCATGCTAATTAACTGGCAGGTGGTACAGACCCAACATAATGATAATTGAAATATAAGTTTAAGATTAGCTAAAGAAATGACAATAATTCATGTTCTAGAATCACTATTCCATGTACAAAGCATATGATCTTTACTAGTAAAATACAAATGGTGTTATACCGGAAGGGCATATTGGTTATGAATCTTTAAAATTTTGGTCTGAAATGTAACATTTGGAAAGTCAATGGGTTGACTCTAATTACCCCCTAATTGCAAGGGTTTCAGTGATATTTTCCTTTAAGAAATTTAGTGCTACTAGCCCTTGTTACAAAAATTATTCTTTTTAAAATAATGGAGATGGTTGCCATGACTTTTTGCTCATGTATTTCCATATTACTGTCAGGCGTGAACTCTATACATTATTTGATAACGAGTAAATAATATATGTCATCTAAAGATGTAAATCTTTTTGTTTCAGCCAGTAGAACCCATTTTGCATGACTGCTGCCTATCACTCCATAATCATTAGCATTATATGTTTTTATCTTTGCCTCAGTAACTTATCACTGTTTTTCTGTGTCATCAGGAATTGCTCAGTTGTAAGTTACAACTTGTAACTTACAGCACCTTTGGTTGATGCTTCTTATGCATCTATAGTCATAGACTCATAGGTTTTTGCGTCATGCATGCTTACTATATGTGGTTCCTCTCTTCCTGCGTTGCAAGTAAACGATGTAATGAAGTAACCGTAACAAAGTGAACATGTTTATTCCATTGATGTATCTTATAGTTAACTTCTAATTATTCAGTTAAGCCTCATTCTGTTCGGAATTTTGTTATTTTGTATGAGTTAGTTAAAGTTGAATGGTCTTTGTCAGTATAGGAGGTGTAAATCAATGTGGTTTGATCGTTTTTCAAAATCTGAGTTCTGCTCCACTTTTTGTGCTTTTTCAGGTTGCTTTTCTTCGTTACACTCAGCAGTGGAAGAAAAAAGTTGTGTTTGTGCTGAATAAATCCGACATTTATCAGAATGCTACTGAGGTTGGATCATGCTTCGTGCTCACTTGTTAAGAAGTTGTGTCAAATTGCTTGTTTACATAGTAATGATTAACTATTAAGTCGAAGTTGTGAGCCTATTGTGAGGTTACCAGTATTTTGACTTCTAATATTGGATGCAGCTTGAGGAAGCTGTTGCCTTTATCAAGGAAAATACCCAGAAGTTGCTGAATACTGAAAGCGTGGCATTATATCCTGTATCTGCCCGGTCCGCTCTTGAAGCAAAGCTGTCAGCTTTTTCTGATGTTCAAAAAGAGCATGAGGAAATTTCTGGCAATAATTCACATTGGAGGACCAGTAGCTTCTATGAACTCGAAAATTTCTTAAATAGCTTCTTAGATGGGTCCACAAGTGCAGGAATCGAACGAATAAAGCTTAAGCTTGAAACACCTATTAGGATTGCCGAGCAACTTCTCTCTTCCTGTCAGAAGCTTGTGAGACAGGAGTGCCACGAAGCCAATCAGGACTTGATGTCGGTGAATGATTTAGTTGATAGTGTAAAAGAATATAAAAGAAAGATGGAAAGCGAGAGCATTTCTTGGAAAAGGCAATCTTTGTCTCTGGTTTGTTACTAGTATCACAACTGCTGCATTCTGATATATACTCTGTCTGCAGCTTTAGATAGTACTTTTTGGTGTATGTATTTTGACTGTAGTTGTGTCTGTGATAACTGCAGATTAATACTACTCAAGCATATGTTGTGAAGCTTGTCGGGTCAACTTTACAGTTATCTAATCTTGATCTTGTCACATCATATGTTTTCAAAGGAGAGAAATCGGATACAATGCCAGCAGCCTCTAGTGTTCGAAATGATATCATTGGTCCTGCACTCTCTGAAGCCCAAGTACGTGGTTCCCTCTATGTGTGTACTTCGGATGAAGTCTGTGTTGTCTGTGTGTGTGTGTGTGTGTTGGCACTTCTAAGAACATAAAGTAGCACATATGGACATTCTCATTTTGAGCTTGTCTTAGAGCGCATCTATGTTACCCGTGCGGGAAACTTGTTCTGATGTCACTTCAATCCAGTGTACCTTGAATGTACCCTTGAACTAGTTCCTGAATCACCATATGTTGTATCAGATCTTCTATGAAGTCAGATCTGGCTTTTGATTTTTGTTATAAATGTGACTTGTAGAAACTACTGGGCCAATACAAGGCATGGCTACAATCAAGTAATGCTCGTGAAGGAAGATTGTATAAGGAGAATTTTGAGCATAGATGGCCTTCTTTTGTCAATCCACAAAATCACGCTCAGTTTGAGATTGATGAGTTCTGGGGAGAAAATTTGAACTGAGCAGTGAAGTGATGGAGAACTTCAGTGCTGCAGCTGCTTCAAAACTATTTGAGCAAGAAATCCGTGAAGTGGTGAGGGTTTTGAATGTTTTGCTGATAAACCGATATATCTTACTTGTCAAAGTGTGTCTTGCCGCTGAACTTGTTTGGAATCCCTACATTTACACATAAGCACATTGTCAATGTAGAATGCATGTTTGGATATCAAGTTTTCCGTACTTCTTACCTTCAATTCTAATCATGCTCCCAAATCTCGCACCCACTCCCCCTTCCACCCCAAAATCCAGTATAGAGATGATGCTTCTGGAACCTAGCACTCGCTCCTGCTCCCACCCATGCTCTGTGCAGCTAAGCCTCGTATACTTTTTTTAAGAGCAATAATGTAGCTGCAAAATGAAACGCGATCTTGTTACATTTTTCTAGGAAGTTTACCAAATAATTGACTGTTTGAACTTGCACTTCGTGGGTCTGCCTGGTCTGTAATGACCCTGTATACTCCGAAATTGGAGATTCGAGTTGTTCATAGGAAGACATGACGTTCAAAGCCTTTACGCTTTTCTTTTGGGGTGTTTTTTGTCTCGATATCATGAATAATAATTGGGTAATGAGCGCATACTGCATGTCTTTTGTGTAATCTCTTACTTGATAAGTAGCCTTATGCTGATGGATCAATATGTTTAACTTTCAGTTCTTGGGGACTTTTGGTGGACTAGGGGCTGCGGGCTTATCTGCATCACTTCTGACGTCTGTGCTACCAACCACACTGGAAGATCTTCTTGCTCTTGGCCTTTGTTCTGCTGGCGGGTAGTGCATCTTTTCTTCCTTCCTCAAAACACCCACAAAATTAAGGGCTTAATCGCAAAACTATCCACACACGACCGCAAAATCACCCCTCAAAAGTGTATCAAAATTCCCCCCCTCAAGCTGCATTATTATAAGAAAAATCTCCACTTAACAGGAACAAATTTGAAACTAATGCCATAGATTGGTGTTTTATTTTTAATATACTTTGAGGGAGATATTTGCAATCGTACAGCAGGTTGAAGGATATGATGCATGTGGAGTAATTGGAACTAATACTGTGTAACAGGATCAAAGTTTTCCTTAATTTGTGCACATGCTAAAACTTTGATCTATTTAGGTAGGTGTATTATTCCTTTCAACTATTAGCAATGGGTCGATATTGATCTGTTACGGACCAGGTTTTTCTTACTGGAGAGAGTTCTAATCCATGCCATACATTGCAAATTTTAGCATGAGCTTATTGAATGACCTCATTGTGTTCAAATAAAAGCTTCATTTATTACTCTGCGATTTGCATTCCCTCATTCAGTCTGATAATGTCATTTGTTTGGCTGCAAACGTTATTTCTTGATGTGATTGCTGTATGTCCTGACCGAACGTTTGTTTTCATGATAGCTTAATAGCAATTTCAAAATTCTCAGCCCGTAGGCAGCAAGTGGTGGATAAAGTAAAAAGGACTGCTGATGCGTTGGCACGCGAGCTTGAAGAGGCGATGGAGAAGGATCTCTTGGAGACAACCGAAAGCCTCGAAAACTTTGTAAAACTAATTGGCAAGCCATATCAAGATTCAGCACAAAGTAGACTAGGCAAGCTTTTGCGAACTCAGGATGAACTAACAAACGTCGAGGAAAAACTTAAAGCATTACAGATTGAAATCCAAAACTTCCATATATTGAGATAGCGGAAAGACCCTTGGATGTTCATCTGGGCATTCTTCAACTTATGGTGGAGGTGAGGTGAAATGTTGTAAGGCGTGTATAAACTTCTACTGTTCCTGTGTGTATGTTACGTTTTCTTATAGCAGTTGATGTAGTGAGGGAATAATGTAAAATATATTACCCCCTCTGTTGCATAATTTTGTTTGTGGCATAATACCACTTCAGTCCCAAAAACTACCCCTGCATTTGTAAAATACTCTGAGCTCCTATTTTTATTACAATAGCCCTTGGATTTTGCTCTATCTCGAAGTTGGTCCTTCTGTAGCCTTTTCGTTAACACCATGGGGCCAATTTTGTCATATGAGATGTTTCCTTTCTCCCTCCTCTTTCTTCACCCAACTCAATTGCTGAACTACAGGAACCATCGCCGCCAAATCAAACCTCTCCGAAACTTACCACCCACGGTCCACATCCCTTGGTCGCAACTCCACATCTCCACCACCTGTTATGTTGGCCATCGCCTTAATGCCACCATCCCCATCGCCATAGCGACCATCACTTCCCCCTCCACCTTCGGATTGATAAGGACAACCATGGTTATACAGTAGATGCATCTGCTACCCACCAACACCCTCGCCATCACCCGAAGAACAACTCTTTTGGTGATGGGTGGTGGTGCGTGTTGACGACGGTGCAGGGTTGACGAGGTGGTGACTGCTGTGGGTAGTGGTAGCGGGTGGAGTGATTGCTGGCTTTGGGGAGTAGTGATGGGTCAATAACGGCTGGGTGCTGGTGAGCATCGACAGTGGGAGAGGGAGGAGAAATAACGGACTTGAGTTGAAAAAAATTAAAGAAAGAAGTAAAATAACCTTATTGACAAAACTTCTCCCAACATATACAGCGCTGGCGGCCCACCCGAAGTGTCACGGAGGAACCAAAACCGGAAAAAGTGATTAGTTCCAACGACTCGAACAACAAAAATAGGAGTAAAGGACCCAAACTTTTTTTTAAAATACGGGAATACTTCGAAGGATTGAAGTGAAAAAGTGTCTATATATATATATATATATATATATATATATATATATATATATATATATATATATATATATATCCATATAGGGAGCTGATCCATTGATAGCGCTAGCATTTGGAGTATTTGCTAGCGCGATCTCACCGTCCATCCGAAAGATGGACGCACTCGGCATTTTGTCAGATGTGTCACGCTTATAAACACTATGTCGCGGCGGATTTTTTAAATCTTTTACCCCTCCACCCGTCCGCTACATTGTTCGCGGACGAATGACAGGCCCTGAATGTCAAAAATCAAGTAGTCCGCGACACAATATCGCGGACGACATTTTTTACTTTTTTGCCCCTCCATGCCTTCCGCGAAAAATCGCGGACGAATGCAGGTAAACAAGTGTGGTGTGACTTTTCTGTGTCATTAAGTGTTAAAAGGGAAAGGAGAAGACTAGTCCGCTACATAATGTAGCGGACTAGTCTTTCTTTTTCCCTCCCTTTTCTCATTCTGACTTCTTCTTCATCTCTCTTACTTTGATCCTGATGAACAAATCTTCATGATGTTCGTTGGCAACAGATTGCCATCGGTAAAAAAGACTCCAAAACGAGCACACTCAATTAGCACATCCACCTGCAGGTCTGGAACCATTCATGAAATTGGCTGGCAACAGATTGCCATTTTGTTCTAGGGTCTTCAACCTCCTCCATTTTCTATCACCCTTTATCAAAAACGAAAAGATTTAAAAAAAAAACTTAATTTCTCAAACCCATGACAAAAGATCAAAGCACATCATAACTATTTGAAGCGGCAAGATAGAAAGAGAAGGAAGAGTTTTCAAATGGTTGTGGCCTCGATCGCCACTCGCACGCTCACAAGGGAGAGAGAGAGGACGAGAAATGAGGGGGAAAGATCGTTGTGTCCTTGATCGCCGGACACGGGAGGTGCTGTCCAACTACCCCGAAGGAACCACCGTCTTGAAGGAGCTCATCCAGAAGAGATAAGATGAGAGATGAGGGGGAAAGAGAAAATAAAAGTTGGTTGTTTCCTTCCAGACTGACAACACAGATGTCTCTTTGTGAGAGAGTCCGCCGCTAAAATGTAGCGGACGGTATTTTTGTTAAAAAACGTCCGCTACATTATGTAGCGGACGAACTTAAAAAAAACGTAAAAGAAGATTTGGACCGTCCGCGATACAATGTAGCGGACGGGTGGAGGGGCAAAAAGGTAAAAAAATCCGTCCGCGACATAGTGTCGCGGACGACTGACAGTTTTCGAAAAAGGCGCGATCTGGACCGTCCATCTTTCAGGATGGACGGCCCAGATCGCGCTAGCAAATACTCCATTTTGCTAGCGCTATCAATGGATCAGCTCCCATATATATATATATATATATATATATATATATATATATATATATTTGCTTGTTGTCCATTTATTTACCCCTTTCCCCATCTATTTCTGTTTTATTTGTTGTGTTATTACGAAACAAAGGGTTTATGCGTCACTCCTCTGCAGTCTGAAGCAGATAACTTGCACTCGGCATAAGAATTTGTCAGATGCTGTGCACTGCTTATAAACAATATCTACCCTGCTTATGATTTAAATCTATTACCGTACCAAAGTCTTGATGAGTTTTTCTTTAAATAATATTGTTTTAAAATTTAACTATCAATCTACTCCATTTTGAAATTTATTTATCCGTATACAATATTTTTAAAAATTGTTGTTTGAAACCATGACTTCAAGGTAAAAATCTTGTTTGTATGCGGGTAAATAAGTTTCAAAATAAATTAAATTGGTAATTAAGTTTTAAAACGGTATTATTTAGGAGAAAAACTCAAAGTCTGATACATACAAAAATCAGAGCCAAGGGGTAAATAAATGCTGTGCAGATAACTTGCACTCGGCATAAGAATTTGTCAAATGATGTGCATTGCTTATAAACAATATCTACCCTGCTTATGATTTAAATCTATTACCGTACTAAAGTCTGATGAGTTTTTTCTTTAAATAATATTGTTTTAAAATTTAACTATCAATCTACTCCATTTTGAAACTTATTTATCCGTATATCACATTTTAAAAAATCGTTATTTGAAATCATGACTTCAAGGTAAAAATCTTTGTTTGTATGCGGGTAAATAAGTTTCAAAATGAATTAAATTGTTAATTAAATTTTAAAACGGTATTATTTAAGAAAAAAACTCAAAGTCTGATACATAAAAAACCACGGAGCCAAGCTTTAGGCCCCGTTTGACACTCTTTTTTTCCTCTTTTTTTTCAGTTTTAAAAACTGAAAAAAAAGGAGCGTTTGGTAACCATTTTTTTTTCAATTTAAAAAACCAGTTTTTAAACTGCAGAGTAAAAAAAAAACTCCAAAAACTGGTTTTTTTTTTTCACTTTTGGTTTTTTTTTTTCGACCACCACCACCACCCTCCCACCGCCGGCAGCCACCTCAGGCGACCACCGCCGGAGACTGCCGACAACCACCTCCGGCCGCCGGCGACCACCGGCAGCTACCTCCGGCCGCTGGCAGCCACCTCCGGCCGCCGGCGACCACCGCCGGAGACTGCCGGCAGCCACCTCCGGCCGCCGGCGACCACCGCCGGAGACTGCCGGCAGCCACCTCCGGCCGCCGGCGACCACCGCCGGAGACTGCCGGCAGCTACCTCCGGCCGCCGGCCACCACCGCCGGTGACTGCCGGCAGCCACCTCCGGCCGTCGGCCACCACCACCACCACCGTCGACCACCGCTACGCCCCACCACCGCCACCGCAAACCACCAAAAAAAAAAGTCAAAATAAAAAGGGTTACCAAACACCCAAAAAAAAAACCTCAAAAAAAAAGGGGTTATCAAACACCCACTTGTTTTTATAAATAAAAAAAAATTAAGCTACTCTTTAAAAACTGAAAACTAAAAAAAAAAATTTGTCAAACGAAGCCTTAGATTTAGCAATTAAAGTTTCATTACTGCCAGCAATAATCATGTCTGCCAAGTTGAGATTCGGTGCTGACGATTAAAGCTTCCTTATGCCTCAGCCATGATGCCTATCGGCCGTCCAAAAAGGTTGTCGTGAACTCCGTAGGTTAGTTTTATGTTTATGCTTTAGTATTGCAATTAGTGTCTAAACCCTTTTCGTGACACTCTTAAAAACTATCATTGCTCTTACGTCACATCTGCTTGGTTTAGACTTTAGATTAAAGCCTCCCAAATCCCTATTTTCTTAGGTTTCCTTAGACCTCGGAGCCAAAGAAAAAAAAGGTGGCGAAAGAGTGAAGCTGTCGACGTGCAAGGGTAAGTCAAAAGCTCCTGGAAAAAAGATGTTCGTTTATTTTAGGTGACGAAATACACTTACGTGTTGCCAAGTACAAAACGCCATTAGTAAAATAATTTAGGAATCAATCGCCCCCCAATTTCTTCTAAAAAAACGACGCTAATCCGGCCACTCCTCCATGCATTTTTTCATTCCCGTAAAATTGCTAACTTTTAGTGACAAAGAAGAGGACGATGTAACGTATAAGCATATAGAAAAAGTCCTTTATTATATTCTTTTAATATAATGGGTTGGGTTTACTGTGGTCGGTCATATAAAACAAAAGGCAATCGAAAAGGCGGATTGTGCGAGCAACTTTGATGGTTAGGGTTTAGAAAGAGAGTGAGCTATAGTAGGACATATTCGTGTAGTTATTTCCTGGCAGACTAGGCTTTTTTGGTAGGTGGAATCAGCGATGTGTGATGAGAGCCATCCATGGCCATTAAAATGCTCTGACTTTCTTCATGTTCATGATATTTCATGCTTTTTGGACCACGCCAACAGAAGAAGTGCTGTAATATGGTCAATATTTCCGAAAGTTCTTGGTTAACTTTTCCGTTAAGTTAAACTCTACACCGTCTAGAGGTAAGCCTACAAGGTATAAGAGATTCACGACTTATTTGTAACCCACGTGAGATATAACTTTACACTTTTTCACTTGATTTTTCCAAATGGCTCGGTGGTAATAACATAACGATGATGAGTGAAGTTTGTGAAAGTTGAACAGAGATCTTGGAGTCGTGTGAGGTTTTCTAAGAGCAAATCATGGAAGGACGGACATTGAACTTTCTTCTGGTTCTTAGTATAATAAGGATGCGTACAATTTTGTTTCTCGGGAACAATTTAGTGATGCATTCCCCAAAGGAATATGAGTTGCATTACAAAGTTTACTGTGGGGCAAGGAAAACTTCTGCACTTCCTAGGGCTTGTTTACAAGGCTGCAGTGCATGTCGATAGCACAACGTTTTCAGGTTTCTAGCTACAATAACCACCACAGAAATGGGTCTCCTTTAGTATCAGTTATCAACTTTAGAGCGATAAAGAAGACACGCTAGAGCGATTTTAATTCAAACGCTCCCTAAGTCAAATGACCGTACCCAAATGGCAACGAAAGAACGGGACCTTCTGATGAGCATTTCAGTCCCAGGTAGTTTATGGACAATTGACAAGAGAAATAGAAGGGTTTGCATGCCAGACTGACTGTCAGTGGCCATATGTGTCAACAGTGTAATTATATTGCTGTAGGGGGCAATTACTAACTATGCTATAAGTAAGCATTGCATAAACAAGTGTCGAATGCAGCCAAAGAGATTGACCAGGCAACCGAAAAGCAAACCATTTTTTTTGGTTTTGATCCGGGAACCAATTTTCATTATAAAATTTGGGCATACACTATCGGCTTAGTTGAAGAGGCATTCAAACACATGAACTGTGACGCATTGTTCATTAACTTGTATACATATCCTAAGAATGAGGAACATGAATGGGGAGGACTTTTGGTCTTAAGGCTGTATGTATGGTTTTATGCATCAGTGAAAGGGCGCCTGCGGTGTCCTCCTCTGTGGAAGTTCATTGGAATTATTGCCTTGAACCATAATTCTAGAATCTTTTGGTTACATGTCAAGCCATAATTATTGTGCCACAGGACAAAATGCTAATGTGAGTGTGGTTGTCAATTGTCAAGACCTCGTCTTTGCTCTTTGCTATACTGGATATAGAAAGGAGAGATTGTTGAATGAAGGAAAGGAAGAGGGATTTGATGAGGAGGAGCAACCGTTCGACAAATCAACATATGAAAAATCGTTAATTTCGCCCACATTTAGTCCCACTACATGCATATAGAGATGTTATTTTTCCTTTCTTCTTGGGTGACGGCCGGAATCGGTGGTCATATGTGCTCGTTACTGGCTCTTCCCCACCTAAAGTTTCTTGTTTTAATGCCTCAATCATCTAGTATAATGCAATCGACTAGGTTTTGACCTTAGGCCATCATTCTAATCTATAAAACAAGAAAGTGGAAAGGGTGGGACTGCAAAGCACAAATGAGACGAGGAAGCAAATCCCTGTCAACAAATATCACGTAGAATCCTGTCTTGAAGAATGGTCTTGCTAACTTTTTGCATGAAAGAAAAAATGCCTGAGGGAAAGTTTCAAAACATTTTTGGTTAGTCTTGAAAAGTAACCTATGAGACTAGGTTCTTTCTTTTTTTTTTTTGGCACATAGGAAAGGAAAAACAACATACTACTACTTGGAGGGCCTCACATAAGCCACTCCATACAAATCAGCCAAAATAAGGCTGGACATATCGCTAGGTGCTTCGCTAATGTAGACATAGTTCTCATTTTGTCCTGCACCTATGTTCGCTAGGTAATCAGCACAATGGTTGCCTTCATGCATTGTATGTATAAGAGCACTTCCCATTTGCTTGATGATATTTCTACGATCCTCCACCAAAGCTCTAAGTGGGTGGTTATGAGTGTCTTGTTCCATGATCAAATGTAGTGCAGCAGTAGAATCGGTCTCGATCGTAGCTTTATCCCAATTTCTTTCTTTTATAGTAACTAGCTAAGGGACCCGTGCAATGCACGGGAGGTTCTTTAATTTTTAAAATATTGTTTAATATTTATTTCTATAGATATTTTACAACTGTTAATTTTCTTAACTTTCTAAAAATAATTTTATAATGTGTTTTTATAGATTGTTTATAACTGTTATTGTTTGAACTGCAGGTAAGAAATTTACTGTATAAAAGATTGCTTTTGAGTAGAACTTTTAAAAAATTAGCATTAATCGAAGCATACTTTAGCAACAAAGGTAGAATGCGTGATTTAATATAATCAGTTTTTACTCACAAATAAGATGTGAACGTCATAATTAAAAGTCTTATAAACTTAAGATACCTTTTCATTAACGTTTCGCGACGACATATGACAACAATTTCGTGCTACTATTTGACTGAATTTAAACTTTTTAATTTAATATTTGGAGCTTTTTAGATATAATCGTTAGTATGTATCAATGATATATCCAGAACCAATATGATTAAAAAGAAAAAGTCAGTTATTTGTATCATCACTTCCGATTTTTTGTGAGTTTAATCTAGTAAAAGGTGTTATAACTTATTTACTGGTGGTGTATATGAACCTCAATCTTCTTATAAGTATAAATGTCAAATTCACTCATCTTCTTTCTTTATGAAAAATTCTTTGTGTATGTTATTTGTCCAGTGTATAATGAAAAGGAAAAATAGTATTAAAAGTATTTCTATATATACATAACTTATTAAAGTATTGCTAACACGACTTAATAAAAATATCATTGGAGTATTAGATTAGTGTAACCAGGGGCTAGAAAGTGGTTAATCACAAAATATCTTTTTTCCTAATTAACGAAACTTTAAGGAATCAAAATGTAGGACCAAAATCAAAATCGAAAGATAAAAATCATTCTAGGGAAAAAAATTTACTGCTTCTAGTCCTGGATATAATTTATGCACTTTCAAGTTGTTGTTGGTAGAATTAACATAAAGTCATTATATTTTTATTTAAGTTCATCGCTTGTCTGCATAATATTCTCGGCGAAATCCGTCTATGTATACTACACTAACACTACTTTAAAATACATTAATTAGCGCTATCATTGCCACTATAAATGCAGTTACCTCCACCATATCATAACTTTTGCTCGTCAGTGCACTTTCATATTTCTATCGTCAGTTTTTTTAGGTTCATCACTTGTTCAATCCAGTTTAGATCATAACTTATCAATCAGTACTGTAATGTAAATTAATATTATCTCGAAACACCTTAGTGCTACCACTACAACAACCCTCTAATAACAATCATCACCTCTTGTACTACCACCGTTTAGTTATGACTATCACCACCACAAGCATTAGTATACTACACGCCAACACCGCTACAATCACATGTTGTCACTACATAATCCAAATCTCACTACCAACACTTCAATTCTACCATAAATTTTATCACTATCATAATTAGCATGGCTGATCACTCGCATAATTGCGTATATTACCACCCTCACACTCTCACATCTAGCACCGATATTTCGGTTATACCATTATCACCCTGGGGCCATCCAGGCTTCTCTCTTTTTGTAGTTGTTTATCTTTTCGTCTCTTTTATTCTACAAACTGATTCTCAATTTGTCACAAATTATTCTTCAATCGATTTTAATTTTTCTTGGAGATCCAATAATTGGTTCTAAATATTTTGTTCATATCGTGCGTAACATGTTAGATTTTAAGAAAATTGGTGCAAAAAGACAAAAGTTACAATAAAGTTTATAGAGAAATAAGATTTCTTTAAAAAGGAAAAAAAATACCAAAACAAATAGGATGATCTTTGCATAACTAAAAGATTGAGGTAAAAACGAAAATATACACTATGAAAAGCTTACCTTTTAATTTGTAAAGATTAATCATTAATTTCATACATGATTTTTATTGTTTACATTTGCGAGATTTTATTTATATTTGTGATATTTTATTTTATTTATTTTAAGTGTTTTGAAGAAGTTAGTAGTCCAAAATGAAGCCTTTTTGGATTATGTAGAGCTTTAAAAGACGTAGATTTGATTTTTTTTTAATTTTATAAGATTTACAAAAGGATCATACTAAAGAATTAGTAAGTAGGGTATGATTTTCGTTCTTGGACTCTAAATAAAAAGATCAACTAAGTTAGGGGAATATCACATGCAAAGTTGAAGTAGGTAGAGTTTTAGAAGGTGTATAATTAGTTTCTTAATTTTATAAAGTTTAAAAATATTGTATAAATTATACCTACGAATTTGTAATAATAAATTATAATAAAGAGTTAAATAGAAAATTCGAGCCAATGATCATACTAAAGAATTAGTAAGTAGGGTTTGATTGTAGTATTTTACATATTTATGATTTTATATTATTATTTTAAAGTGCTTTTGAGGTTTTAATAATCAAAATTATTTCCTAATGTATAAGTATATTGATTAGGTAGAGTTTTAGAAGGTGTATAATTAGTTTCTTAGTTTTATAAAGTTTTAAAATATGGCATAAATTATACTTACGAATTTTTTAATAATAAATTATAGTAAAGAGTTAAATAGAGTAGAAAAAAAAATACCAAAACAAATAGGATTCTTGAATTTTATATATATAATTCAAAAGAGTTGAACTCTAAATAAAGAGACCAACTAAGTTAGAGAACTACCACATGCAAAGTTGAAGCTTACGTGTTAAAAGGAGAAAACTCTTAAAAAGTCATACTTGTCGCAAAGATAGAGTTTCAAAAATCTTACGTGTCATAATTTTAAGCAAAAGTTTCAGTTTTATCTATATCTATACATATATAAAAGCACGTATGGGCTTAAATGACTAATCTTTTCTTTCCTTAAATTACCCTTTTCTAATTGATATTTCCATAAAAGATTAAGGGTGAGTAAGGGTCTTTTTGACTTATAACATTTCTTTCCTATTAAATACCCTTTCTAAATTAGAGTTTTATTTAAAAATGAGGGTGTGGTGGACTTTTCATAGGATATCAAACATCTTTCCTTAAAATACCATTATTGGAATATATGTTTTTGTTAGAGTTAATGATTATTTTGACTTTTAATTAAAAACTTTTCTTTTCATTAAATACCTATTCTTAATAAGCGTTTTAAAAAATAAGGGTGTTTTTTTTTACTTTGCATATAATATCAAGTCTCTTTTGTTAAATTATCTTTATTGAAATATATGCTTTTATCAGAGTAAATGAATATTTTGACTTAAACTACAATAGAGTTACTACGTCTTCTCTGTCATATTCGATTAAAGAAAAGAACTTATAGAGAACATAGTTTTTAAAGCTTTTTCAAAAAAATATAATATACCTAAGCTAAATTCAATATTTTGTTAGAAATTCAATCCTTTTTAATTTTATATTTCATATGTCTATGTTGATATGTATGCTACAGATTTAAATTATTCTGCATGTATATAGATTTTAATATAGACATATTAGTACATTAAAACTATCATAAATCTGAAGTTTGATTCTAGATATTTAATACGAACATATTGATATAAGGAAGGTATCATAAAATTAAAGTTTTTAAGATTTTCTAAATACATATGTAATCTTGACTGGGGTTAAATGGTTAATTCTTTTATTATTTTTTTTCCTTAAGATACTATTTTTAAACTAAAATCTTCACTTGAAACATTTTTTTTTCCATCAAATACTCATTTTGAATTAGTGTTTAAAAAAATAAAAGTGCATTTGGCTTCTCTTAGGACATCAATCATCTTTTTATAGAATATCCTTATAGGAATATATGCTTTAGTTAGATTTAAGGGTTTTTTTTTTGTCTTTTAAAAAAAATTATGAAAACCTATAAAATCACCCTTAAACTCCTGCGTGCTTTTTGATTACTGAAAAATTTCTATCAAAACCTATTAATTCCATTCACATTAAATTTAAACTACCTGAAGCTACTACATCTTCTCCATTAGTTTTAATTAATGAAAACAACTTGTAGAGAATAATATTTTCTATAGCCTTAAAAAATATAAACATAATCTATTTAAACTAGATTGAATATTTTATCAGAAACTTAATCCTTTTTAAATTTTTTAATTCAAATTTGTATGTTGATGTGTATGCCACAAATTTTAATTATTGTGCATGTATATATATTTCAATGTAAACATTTCCGTACATTGAAACTATGATAAATGGAAGTTTAATTCTAGATTTCAATTATAGATATATTGGTGTAAGAAAACTATAGTAAAACTGGTGTTTCTTTAGAAAATTTTAAATGCATAAGAATTGATTTTATCATACAATTTTGTTCCTAATTATAATCTGAGTTCATGGCAAGTAGTACACAATTTTATATTTGGATTAGAGTTATTAGAATACCCTTATTTCATGACAACATATTCTTCATATAGTTATTATCTTTTTATGATACATTATATCCCGAGGTATCATATATTTACATGATAACATGTTTCATATGAATATTGTCTTCACATATTTTACTCTTATAAAGTGATAGAATTAGATAAACTCCAATTAATAAAGATTCTAATTTTTTTCGGCTCAAATGATCATTAATAACAAGTGATAGGATTAGATGAATCTAAATTAATAACGACACCAATTGTTTTCGGCTCAAATGATTAATGATTTTTTTTAACTTGAAAACTCTCAAGTTTTTATATGCAAGGGGTTAAATAACTAAATATTTTTTTAAAAAAAAATATTCTTTTTAAGTTAAAAAGTTCTCTAAATATTTTGACTTTTTAGAAGGTGAGACTAAATTACTCCCGTTTTGGCTAACTTTGAACATTTTGAAGCTAAAGAGGTGCATTAATGCATTTTTTAGTGACAAAAGACTATTAATATAATAAAAATGGGTAACGATCTCGCCCCAACGTACAAAATAATTTCAAGCGATTAAAATGGCTACAGATTTTTTCATAAAAAATATCCTTTTAGAAATAAAACGTTTACTTAAGTGTATTTTTACTTTTAAGAAGGTGAGCCTAAATTACAATATTTTTTATTAATCATAAATAATTTACTACTAAAGAGGTTAAAAGTTCACTAATATATGTTTAAGTGACAAAAACATGAGAGTGGATCTAACTCAATCGTATAAATATAATAATAAGTCTTTGTTCACCTTTAAAGAAAACCTTATCAAAGCATAACCTTAAAACTTATCAACATCAAAATCGATAAAAATGAGCACCTTAATTGCTTTTGCTTCTTTGAGAACCGTTCCTAAGTCCAGGTATTATCATATTTTTTTCTATAAATTAAGGGGCACTAGAAATTGCCTCTATTAACTTTTGCATATAACTAAAACTTTAAATTTATTGACATATGATAAAGCCAGAATATCTACAAATTCGAGTACGTGGATTCTTATAATTTTGAGACTCATATCCTCGAGGTTATGGTGAATCACAGTCAATGATATTAAATTTTAAAAGGTAAAGCCATATTCATCCGTTAAAAAAAAATTTCTTATGTCAATACGTACTTTTTAAATGTGCATACTCCCTTCATTTTGTATCTACGTACAAAACCTATACAATATAAACTTTACAAATCCTAATTTTTCACATTAGGGTTTTAACCCAAATTCTCCCCCCATCCCATCACTCGCACCTTCCTCGGCAACTCGGCAAGCACTCTGCGTGAAAGTCAGCAAACTGGCTTACTCTCACTAGCCACATCACCCCAGCACCGACGAACGTCAATGGTGGAAGGTTGCTCTGGTGGTAGTTAATGGCGGCAGTTGCCATGGTGTTGCGTAATAGTTTGATGCAAACAAGAAATTTTATACATCTTATTCCAAATTTAAAGCCCAAATTCAATTTTTCATTTGTGTCCATTTGGTTTGTTTCAAGTGAGTAGGATTAGAAAGCCGTGAAAGTTTATTGGGGTGAGAACGTTAAAGAAAAGTGAAAAGGCTAAAGAACATAATGATGGTTGGATGTAATTGTGGTTGTGGCCGGTTGGGGGGGGGGGAGGGGGAAGGGGCGTGTGTGTGTGGGTATGCGTACATATCGTCTATGTGTTTGTGGATGGGTGCACGCATGTGTGTGGACGCATGTATATGTTGTCTTTGTGTGTGTTGGAGCTCAAAAATCTAAATCGATGATGGTGGTGGTAGTGGTGGTGGGGCTGTATGAGTGAGATGAAGGGAGGAGGAATAACATTTGAAGAATTACATTCCTAAGTGACAGGCATTTTGATATTTACATCCTTTCAGTATTTTCGTTCGGTTAACAGACATAAGTGTTATTTGTTCCAACTAATGGACATACTTGTAATATTACCCTAACTTCAAGGTCATGGATGTAATTAACCCCATAATTTTCTTAACTCTCAAAACCTTATGCCGTAGGTAATATGTTTTTTTTTCTTTATTTTGATGGTACATGCCTTTATTTAATGAATGATCTGGATTACAAATTATTCTTGATGAACTTTTATTGAATTTGTATCTATATTAAAACTGTAATGCGTATATATAAACATACAGTGAAAAATAAAGGTTTGAGAATATTATTGAAGTTACTTAGTTTATTACCATTATCTGATATCAACTTTGCATATACATATGGATTTCAAAAGGACACACAGAGACACATGTATATTTACTTTTTTGATGAGTAGATAAAGTCTGTGTTAATAATAAAAGTCTTAAGGCAAATAGTTGCTAAATTACATCTACAACTAAATTAATAGCCTTATTTTACTACTACGATGAACAAGGTCATGCTAGATAAATATAAAAGAGAGCTTTAGAGTACACTATCAAGAGAAACTTAGACTACATTATAGATTTTTAATTGAAAAGTAAAAAAAAAGTATAATTAAGATTAAGTGTCGTTTTAGACAAATTATACTCGAATGTTGGAACTTAAAAATAGAAAGAGTTGAAAAAAATTTGCTTTGTACTTTAATCCTAAAATAAGAGATACATGAAACTTATTCTCCCTTCGTCCCAAATTATTTGATCATATTTGACGCAGATTTGTTTAAGATTGATTCAGTAGAGAAAAATAGGTTGGTGAATGACTAAATGTGGAGAGAGAAGTAGAATAAAAAAATATCTTTCATGGGTAAATATGTAAAAACAGTTACAAAATCTTTTTTAATTTAAAAACTGATCAATTTTTTTAGGACAGTCCAAAAAAATTAATTTTTTTTCTTAGAACGAAGGAGTTATAGAATAGATCATTATCAAAAGCAAATAAACTGCAGGGGATATTTTGACCCCCAATAATCATCGCTACCAGAAATGGCCATAATTGGGTAGAAAGAAATATGATAGGTAATGAATGATACTGAAATTCATAAGTGATGATATTTTGAACTTTAGTAGTGATGCTTGTAGGAAAAAGTGCCAATACTCCAATATAAACACTTGATATTAATTATCTCTAAAAACTTTCTTCACTTTTATTGTTGTACAATCAAACTTGTAGTGTTTCGTGAAAGTTAGATATTTGTGGAAGATGTTTAAGACTAATTGTAATGCCAGTGTACCTTAGACAACAAGATATAATATGGAACAGTCAGAATTCTATTTAGCGGTAACTTGATGTGACGAAAAAAATAAGTATGATAAATAATGAAAAATAGTAGTGATAATTGATATGAAAAATTCGGTTTTGAAAGTAAAACCATGTTTTGAGTAAAGAACTTTTCATATTTTGAGTATTTGATTAATAGTTAACAACTGATTTGTTATTATCGTTTAATTATAATAATCGTATTGATTAAGTTTAATTAATTTTTAACCAAGATTTAGAATATTCTTATTTCAAATCACTATATATCGTGCAAAGTACGTGATCCTTACTAATATATATATATATATATAGTCGTGATCCATTGATAGCGCTAGTAAGTTGCTAGCGCTGTTTTGCCGTCCGCAACATAATGTAGCGGACGGTGAAAAAAAGTGTTGTTGTGGCGCGAGATTTGGCCGTCTATTCTCGCCCGTGGACGGCCAGATCGCGCTAACAACTTGGGTTAAGTTGTTAGCGGTATCAATGGTTCACAACCCATATATATATATATATATATATATATATATAGATGAGACCTTTGTGAATTCCCCATAGCTCAGCATTGAGGCTATTACTTTGTCTGATGCTTCCGTAGAAGCCTTCAATCCATTTACCTTGATATATATATATATATATATATATATATATATATATATATATATATATATATATATATATATATATATATAGATGAGACCTTTGTGAATTCCCCATAGCTCAGCATTGAGGCTATTACTTTGTCTGATGCTTCCGTAGAAGCCTTCAATCCATTTACCTTGATCATCTCTAGCTATCCCTCCATACCCACTTTGTCCTGGGTTACCCTTTGCTGCTCCATACGTATTGATTTTGATGAAGCCTGTATCTGGAAATTTCCACTTAATCACATTAATTGTGGTATTGACAGGTTGTGTTGGTGATAATTTGAAAGCTTTAGAGACTTCCCTTGCAAACTGTTGGCTGGAGTATAGGGCTTCTGAGGAGCTGATACATTTGTTGTCAAAGACACTTTTGTTCCTGCACTTCCAGTTAGTCCACATAATAGATATAAACATAGTTTTCCAGGGAGAAATGTGGTTATGACTATCTTTTAAATGAACCCCTTTCCAGAACCAAGACACCATCTGGAGGGTTTGGAGTTGTTGAATCTGATTGTAATCCAAGGTTTTTTCCCAAAGAGACATAGCATAAGTGCAATTGCACAGGACATGTAAAGTAGTTTCCTCATATCTGTTACATCTCGGGCAAAGATTAGAGTCCGACATTCCTCTAATTTTTCTTAGGGAATTGGTTGGGAGTCTTTCATGAAGAGCAGTCCAGATAAATCCTGTTAGCTTTTGCGGGATGTGAGACTAGGTTCTTTCATCACTAGCCAATCACTTTCTTTACTTCAAAGCAAAACAACCAATGACAAAAGACCATTCTTATGTTTCTTTCTTTTGATTCTGCTTTCCTTCACTATATTGTGTGGCAATTAAAATCTCAAAGATTCTTGTGGCAACAAAAACTTCCCAGTTGAGCTCTCTAGGCACACTTTTCTTCACCAAAACCTTCCCAATCACCCTCTAGGCACCCTTTTTTTCACCTATAAATTCAACCCCACCCCTTTCACTACGCTTTCATGTTCTCCCCCTTCTTCCCCACCTTTGTAAGCTTCACTCTTTCTCTCTAAGCTACCATCTTTGATTTCCTCATAAACCAACACTTGGGTTTTGTTTGAAAATCTGATTTCAACCTCACATTCCACCTCAGAAATACAAATTCTTGAAATTCATAACAGAAATAAGCCCAACTACCCTGTTTCTCTCTGTTTTCCCCTGTTTCTGCTCTGTTTCCGGCACATGTCAATCACATATAAGCATATGATTTCCGTTGTATCTCAAGGTTTGCAATCATGTCTTGAGCCTCGGCTCGACGAACCCCGTGTCTTACGCCACAATTTTTCCCCACCACAATCAAATTTCTCCCGACCATGTCCAGTGCCTCAAAAGCCAAATTTGTCTCCACGGCATGAACTTGAAAAAAAAATTCACAATGGCGAGAACAACAGAAGCTTAAAAAATGGCCGCAATGATCCTAATTACAAAAATGGCGACTTGGGTGGCTTTAACATTTTACAATGTCTCACTAACACATCTCAGAACTGCAATGAAGTAGTGTATGTTCATCCTCTTGATAAGCGCTCTGCTTCAAGTCTAAGCTCCAAAAGCTTGGAAATGTGCACAGAAAGTCTAGGAAGCGAATCGGGTAGTGAAACCTCCGAAAGCAGCGACGATTTTTCTTCTCAATCATGGGAGAAAGAGAAAATTCAACCATTAACATGCCGGGTGTTTACGAAGAAAATGGATCGCAGTCACAGTTTTCCTCCTCCCTTGACTTCCATCAGTAACTCTGAGGGTGTTCAAGTAAGGCCTCATCGCGAAAATGGCCGATTAATTATCAAAGCAACTCCTGTATCCTCTTGCATTACTTACTTTCAAGCTGAGCGCGGCGGTGGAAGGCTTAGACTTTCTCTTCTCAAGGAGTGTTCCGTCAATTGTCAAAAGGAGGAAGATGATGATGAAGAAGAAGTTACTGAAGCTGAGGCAGAAGAAGAATGTTGCACCGATGGTGGTGAGGACATGGAAGAAAATAGAGGGACAGTTGGATGTGAAATTGGGATCGGAGAGCTGCCAAGGCCTACTAGGTGTAAGGAAGGTGGGCATGGCAACGAAGGGATGCCAGGTTGGGGGCTGTTTCGGGTTGCCATTTCTTGAAAGCTCTGCTCTGCAAAGCGAGATTTATGGATATTCTGCTACTGCTATTGGTTGCCTATTATATTGTTGGACGTTATTGTAATGTTCCACTCTTCGTGGCTTTTAGATTATGGTAGTTATTATGGTTATTGAAACATGGATCCACTCTCCAATTCTCCTCACTCCACAACAAAACTTCATCATGGTTTTGGTAATAAGCTTGGGCTATTAAGACTCTAATGACTTTCGCTGTACGAAAAAGTTGATAGTCACATTTTACATAGCAACCACAGAATTTTCTACCTCAAAAATTTCATAACATACAAGAAGGCGATAGTTTTGTTGGAAGACAAGACGTTGAGTACTTCCGGTTTATGCACCGAAATGCAGTGACGTATCGCACGTAAATGACAATTCGCTCTACAGTCGTCTACTAAATTTGCCACACGGATCCATTAGATGGTTCTGATTTTTGTACTACTTAGTATTTTGTTACGTGTGCAAAAACAACCAATGTATATAATATTGAGGGAATTTTGCAAAGTCGTCCGCACGTATCACGGGGAACAAACCGATGGCCGGTGGTGTTAGGGGTACGACTGGACTAGGTAAGCGTGGTAACTATCAGGAGGCAGGTCCCACTGGAGCACCCTGCACTGACATCATAGCAGATGAGCAACCGTGAATCCATGACTCCATGTGCTCCCCCTCTTTACAAGATTCTATCTAACCAACATGCTATCAACTCTTTTCAATGTTGAGTAATTTCCAACTTTGAAATTTGGGGTTAGATATTTTCAATCCATTCCTTTTTCTCTCTTTTACGGTAAAAGCCATCTCAATCGCTTTTGCCAAGGCCGAATGATAATAGGCCGCTTATTTTCAAGCGGGGGGTGGCCATAAAATTAAAACTAAACCCTTCGTAACTCGAGAGGGCCTAATTCGCTATCTGGTTACAGAAAACTAATCGCATTATTGTTCAACATACAAAGACTACCAATTAAAGAGTAAATTCACTAAATTACCCTTGACAACTACAATGGTTAAGAATGATAAAATGATCATTTAGTAGGGTGGTCCTCAAAGGATTGGACACAAGGTGGGGAAGTTGTTGGTACCTGGAAACAGGTATAGAGGCCACAAGTGAGAAAAGTGGTCAACATTCCTTAAAAGAGGAAGGAGTTGAGGCTCCCATACACCTAAGGTTCCTTGTGAGAGGAGATGGGGATAGGTGCTTGGCAACATATGCATATGCATCACCCTGTCCCCATGTTACATGTCCTTTTGAAAACCCCTTCATCGATTAACCATAACATTGCATGACCTTATCATCCCAGAGCTTAGCCAAATCCAACCAGTTCAGCATGCATGTCTGCTCATATCTACTGCTTCTCTAAGATATTTTTCCCCAACTACACAAGGCAAATATGTTAGATGGAGTCAATGATTAATACCCTTTTGTATGTGTTGAGAAATATTTGTGTTCAATGCACAAGATCAATGCCGTTGTAGAAGTTTTGCCCTAAACGTTGCAATCTCATTTTCTAGCACAATTATGAGCAATGTACTTGTCCGAAATACAGAGAAGACAGTTTCACGTGGACCATTGCAACGTCAACATCTTATGCCCTTCCCTACACCTAGTTAGCACCATACGGTGCCCAAGCTACCCAAAATGTCTTACTTTCCAAACTTGGTTGCATGTGATACTCCTAGTACAAGAATTTGATTAAACATGTAACTAGCATTAGTACTGTTGCATGTGATGTCTCTTAATTACCGCTGGAATATTGGTGCCATACATCTCGCTCATCCAAAGCTAACTCAACATAAGCAAATCGGCCACGATAAACCAAAGGTTACAAGAGTATATTGACTTCACGTATAACCTCTGTTAAATTATATTTAGAGTATAATTGTAGTTCATAAAGCAATCAGAAGAATGTCATTCAGAAATAACTAGAAGGACATTAGTGAGAAGCATGACACAAAGAACTTATCCCTACTTTCTCATATTAGTGTGAGTCCGTCGAGATCGGGGATTAGTTATCCTCATCTTATTTTTCTTATCATTACATCTGATCAATTAGTCACAATCACATTAAAACTCTCGGGTTATATACGATGAGAGTGCTAGTTGTCGAGATACAATACTATATTGAAGAAGAAATAACTAATAATTGAAAGCCTCGTGCGCCTCTCTGTTCATTGGCGTTAATTGATTTTTAGTTCAGTACTTTCATGTGATATCAGAACAAGTCATTTCAAGCTCAACCGACAATTCAAACCACACATGAAACAGCGTGTTGGGATACAATTTCACATCGGAAAAAAAGAAGAAGATAATCAGCAATATCAACATACAAGACATGTGTGTGTCTCTACGTATTAACCATAAATTTTGAATTTGATACTTTCTCGCTTATACATAGTTACAATAATATTATCTAGGTACCATCCTTCTGAGTTTTAACCCTGACCCAAGTTTAACACACAAATTATGTAAGAAATGATTGTGACATTGTTGTACCAGGTCTCGTGACGCAAATCTCTCAGAGGATGACTTGTATATCCTGGAAATTAAGGGCGGATCATTTACACGGCTAGGGTAATGCTAATGCATGTGCGTTATCATCTGGAAAAGATCAATGCTGTCATCACAAGTCCTTGTCATGCAAACTGCAGGACCCATGACCATTTCTCAATTGCCTGCCTCCTTAAGTTGGGAAATTTTTTTTGACATGTATAGTTTTTTTCACGGAGAAAAAAAAGTACTCGCACCGGTCCTGATGGTCTCTTAAAATATACTCAAGTACTCAACTAGACGGTCACTTAAACATTTGCTTATGCTAAAAGAAATACAACTTAAATTTCAATCACATTTATAGAACTTTTTCTTTTTGCAAAGTCCCTGCCAAATTATATCATAATTCATACCAGAGAACCAAACGATATAAGAACTATGGCAGAACTGTTTGAATACATAACTTGACTTGTCAAGTAACACAAGTTTTCAATCATTCAAGTCATATATAATTTTTTTTCCCGAGAGTCAAGGGTACTCAAATCTTATACATCAAAGTGGGTCTCGAATACTACTTTGAAGTGAAAATAGCCCAATATTGTGTTCTTGTCATGTAACCTTCTTGGAATTCTTTAGTGCTTAGGGGGGAAAAAAGTTTGGTCTTCCATAGAAAGATGAGTGTGAGTCATGGCCGTTGTCTCCTCCCCAAAAGACATGGGAAAAAAGTCCCATTGCCATTGGTGGCCAAGGTGATTGGAATGCACTTATAAACTCAAAACAAAATTGAAAAGCTAGTTTCTGTTTGGGTCAAAACACTGACCACCGTGTAAAACCAACTAAAGGTCCAATCCATGCATCACAGAAAACAGAAAAAGCCACCCACCACTCTGTCCATCCAACCATGAACATCATGGGCAAACAACTCTTCACACACACACACACACAACCCCCACCCACACACAAAAAAACAACGAATTTTATGTTTTAACAAAACAAGCCCACAAATATGTAATGCGTCAAAATTACAGAGGTTGACTTGTTCTTTCCCTTTCAGACGAGTCATGACGCAGAACTGTTTATAGCTTTAGCTTAATCTGCATGGGACCAAATTCCTTCTTTCACACTCGATTGAGAGAGTAGATGGCTAAAGGCCATCCTGTCCTTGTCCTCGTCCCTGTTCCTGTGTGGATAACACATATTCCCATAATATATGACGTGTAGACGCACAATAATGTGACCAGCACCTGATAGAGGAACCACACAACCCACATAAAAAGCCCTACGACCCAGACAATGGCTTTTGCGGTTTGGCCTAATCGTGCCACCGTAGCAATTTGTATCCCCACCAGTTCTTGTGTGGCCTTCCACTCCTGTTACCCACCATGTTTCTAGCGTCCTACGTGTTCAACTTCATTTGCTAGGCTCAGGCATTCGCATATCTAGTGGACCAAGCAATCTTCTTCCTATTATCCTGTACATGTTGGATTTCCATGTCATCTCTCATCCAAATAATCCTCTCTCTGAATAGAACCCATTTCTAGGCGGCGAAATTCGAACTCAGTAGCCAGTAATTAAATTTAGTGGCAGCACAGAGAACGCTATCCTAATCCAAGTTGATGCCTATTTGGGTAGTAAGAACGCGAAAGAGGTGAGGGAAGCAGGAGCGAGAGTAAGGACTAAGAACGGTAGAGCAGGCCATACTAAGAGGATTAGATGCCTTAGAACTAAGCAGTCTATTGCTACGAGGTCGAGTTGAAACTATGGATCAAGAGAATGTTGATAGGGATGCAGGAAGAAAGAGGATAAGGACCATAAAACAACGACCCCCTGAAATTGGAAGCAATCAACCATGGCCACCAGAGTTTTTGTCATCATCTGTCAACATAACTTTCCCCCTGAATCATAACCAATGATGTCCAAAAGCAATTCTTCTGGGCATTATTTGATGACCATATGCCACATTATTGACAAGTGTGGAATTTTTCTGAATTTCCTTACGAGTACACAGATAATATAGTATACGAAATAAAAATATCTTGCCTGCATATTCTACGATCATTATTTGCAGAAGGTTGAAAGAAAGGTCGAGCAGCCTACCACATGAGAATGGACGACCGACAAGCATATCAAATACGGGCCTAGCTTGCTGCAAACCTAAGGATTTTGGAGCTTGTCGTACTTTCGTCTAATTGCTTGTATGTTTGGGGATTTGCTATTGGCAATGACGTTGGCATTAAACTAAAGGGAACACATTACCTTTGCAACAAAAGGATCTTAAAGTCGGTCATATTTACTGAGCTTTTTGCAGTGTATCCTCCATGCATCAGGACTTGGATCTCTGCCATAATCTTGCCATTGAATGTAAGGAGAGAGAGGGAGAGAGACTTGACTATGCGGATCTCTTCTCGGGAGTGATGAATATGATGAATCAGTATTAGATCTTTTTTAACGCTTCTTTTGCCAATTTGATCCCCAGGATCCTATCCCTTCACATCAAACTGCTTCCTGTTCCCCTATCATCACTCTTGACAAAAGCAAAAACTCAGAGAGAGACATCGTAGTCCTGAC
This sequence comes from Escallonia herrerae, assembly GCA_033070095.1. NCBI lineage: Eukaryota > Viridiplantae > Streptophyta > Magnoliopsida > Escalloniales > Escalloniaceae > Escallonia > Escallonia herrerae. The sequence continues at coordinate 40,519 of JAVXUP010002835.1, forward strand.
CCACAACCGTGTATTGGAAAAATAAAGCAAGCAATGTGTGACATATGGATAGTCGGCCGAGTTAAGTCAAAACACCAATCAAGAACTGATCTATGCCTTACCTCAAATCAAGGCCTGCTTACATAATAGACACCAGAATTATCGACAACAACCAAGAAGAACCAAGTTGATATCAAGCTCCTGCCCCTATAATCTGGGAGGGAGTGGAGAATCGGCTTTTCCTTTTTTCTTTTAAACTTGTGCATAAAAGAAATCCGTCCCAACAGCAGTAGTGCAGTTTTTCTTACTTTCTATTTTAGCCGCACCCTTACTACCTATTTCTACATCACTTATAATTGTTTTGTCCCCATAATATCTAGTCCACTCCCATTTTTCCTCTTCTCCGTATCCTTATATTTTCCCCTTGTCTTGTGTTGGCAGACTTCAATTGAGGAAACCGATTTCTCGTAATCATCCTTGTTGAATCACAATTAATCCCCTACACCTTCACTTCATGGCATCACTGTGCCATCTATCCCTAACAACAGAGCAACCATCAATTTGACACACAAGAAGTGGACGCCATCGTCCGAGTGTCTGCCCTTCTTAGCTCGCCGTCAAACACCACTGTCATAGTCAAAGAGTTCGCCAGCAGCGGAAACTCCAATTTGGCAAAAGCGTCCATATCCTTGAATGTCTATCCAGCACCTTTGAGTCTACAAGGTTCCCATAGGGTTGTTAATTCAACTAAACCCTAAAACCCTCATTTAATTGCCAATATAAACCCAAATTTCATGATGATGGGCAAGACGGAGTATGGCGTTCAGCATCAAGATGGATAAGAGAGATAAAAATAATGGGGGCATAATTGGAAAAATGGGGTGTAACTATATTAAAGGGTACAGCTATTGTTAAAGGTTCTTCTCGTTGCATACCTATTATATGTAAATCATAAAATGGTCTGACAAACGCGCTCTAACCAATCAAGTTCACTCTCATAACCTCATCCTTAACCGACCCTGTCGTCCTCCACAAGCAGAACAGTGGCAAGCATCCAGAATGAATTGGTCCAAGATGCTGAACATTTTCTAAAACATTGCGAAGGCATGTACACCAACATGGTGGGTGCCAGCTAGTTTAGCTCGTAAGTCTCTTGACATTGTACCAAGGGATCTAGGATTGATTCCAAACTCACCATTAGCCAAGGCCCAAGTGACCTCCAGGGGAACAAAAAAAGCAGCAAAACCGAGATCTCGATACAGGATCGTAAAATATAAAACAAGGTCGGGCATGAAACATAAATGATATTCAGGCTCGAAGAATTGACATATGGTATATCATCTTGAGAATGGTAAACAAAATTACGAGGTGGAAAACTAAGGAAAAATATGGTATAACCCACCCTTTATTTAAACTCTTGGGATGATGCCACATTAGCAGCTGACTAGAGATCCAATATTTCTCTACTAACCGGAGGTATTCTTCCTTGCAGCATAGGCACGATATGCTGCTAATCCAACCACCGCAGCAGCAGCCCCTACTGCAAATTTGGGATAAACCAAATCAAATGTATGCACATATTCACAAAAAGTTTGGAGTAGTTCACGAGTAGCGAGAGGGAGGAAAAAAAGCAGGAGGAAGATAGAATTCTTTATCAGTGGAACACCAAACAACGAATTACCTGAAGCTAACATGAAAGAGCGATTAACAAGCTGGCGAAAACGTTTCTGGTTTCTCCCTATTTCGGTTTCAGGGATACCCAAATGGGGTTTCTCAGCAGCATTAACAATTCTCCGGAACACATTGTTCATATCTCTTTCCTTCACGCTGACATGCACAGGTGCATCTATTCCCATATCCTCACAAATCTAGATCAAGTTGCACATTACAAACTAAAGATGAGTAATATTCTCCAAATAATATCATTAAAGAAGCTATGTTCCTTCTATTTTCTTCCTCCTTTTTATTTTGGTGGATGCAAAGGGCAAGATAGGGGAGGGAAACAGTTCATAAGGGTTCTAAATCCTGATTATGCGAAAGAAATAAAACTAGTGAATGGTACAATACCATAGCCGAATCTTTTATTGCCATTGGATATGAATCCAGATCATCCTTGGCCGCAATTAAGAGACATGGAACCCCAAAACCACTCTCTTCTCCTCTCCTAGCTACTTCCATTAGCAGCTCTGCTGCTCTTCTTAGTGAATATTCATCAGAACTGAATAAGAAAACCCATTTAACATCAGCAACTCAGAAAAAGAAAAATAACTTTGCCAAAAGAAAATGGCAAAAAATTCAGCCTCATATTGGACCAGCAAAAGCCTGTAAAACTTTTCAAGGATTAAATACCATTAGACCCCAATGTTTCCCATGGTCAGAATTTTTTGGCTAACTGAAACCTGACCTACAAAATATTCTCCAATCGAACCTTGCCATCCACAGGGTTACAATTGCTAACGTTTTGCTGACGTTTTGGGGTAACTTTGAAAATACAAGAAGTTGATTTCTAATCATGAGAACTGGGCATAATATTACAAGTACGTTACTGAGAAAGCCCTAAATAAGACCGTTGCCACCAACACCCAACCACCACAAGTTGTCACCATCCAACCATCGCCACAGGCACCAGCCCTCCCAAATCCCTCTCGCTGCCGCCGCGACCCTTCGAACACCACGCATACCAGCAAGCAGTGGCTTTTCCTACAAACATCAACATACTAGCCGCCAAACCCAACACCATTAACCATTACAACCAACGCCCTATGTCATCTCACCACCAAGCCACCGCTGCCGCCACATGGTGTCACCTCGCCCCACCGCCCTATTGATGCCATTACCCTCCACACAACCGCCGCCACCACCACAGCTGATCTCATTCCCGCCGACCACCACTACACCCCGCTGACTATCACCACCACCCATCCACATGAACTGCCACTCCCACACAACCACTTCCACACCAACTGCCGCCACCATCCTCATTTTGTTCCCAGATATCGATCATGACAACACCCAAAGCCCCTTGACCAAAAGCTCAGCAACCCAGCATTTTCTACCATCATCACCACCACCACCACCGAAAACCACACCCTTCAACCCCAATACCCCACCAACACCACTAAACCCAACCACAAACCCACTGTCCTCAACAAGGGAACCTAGATTACCGCCATTCCGACATCTCAAAGCTTCGGGGCTGGGACTCTCTGAAGGAGAAGCAAGTCGGAACCGCCTGAGATGGTAGCCAAATGTGCAGTTTTTCAACCCAGATTGAATCTAGGGCTTTGACTTTTTAGTGCGGAGATTATGATGGTGGCGGTGGGTAGGCGGTGGTGGGTATTTGGTAACGGCAGCGGTGGATGTTCCAGTGTAATCATACTGGCGATGGGTATTGTGCTATCAGTGAGTGTTATCACAGTGACAATGGGTATTGTGATGATCAGTGGGTAAGGGGCTAGGGTAGGAGGCAGCAAGTAGTGGTTGTTATTCCGGTTGGCTGGCGGTGTCGGTGGCAGCGCACTGCCACCGGGTAACGATAGAGACAATTCAGATAGGATGTATTTCCCATTTGATACCAAATTATTTTCATATGATGCCCAAAAGTAAGCGCGATTAAAAAAGTAACTTACTATATTTGCACAATCGCCCCAATCCGTCTGAAACTATAACATAGGTGGACGGTAGTGTTCAATTGGCAAATATTAATTAGGTCGGAATTTAATTGAGCAAAAAATTATTAGCAGGGTTTAAGTGATTATTGCGGGCAAAGGTTAGGGTCTAATTGGTATTTAATCCCTTTTTGGGTTGCATTTTGAAGCACTTTGTGCAGTTAATCTTACTAGTAGGGAAGCAGCACCCACCATTCCCCAGAGAAAAAACAGAAAGGGAAAGGGCACAAGACTCTAAAATCACTCAAATGATTTGCACCTGTCATAAACAAAAACTGCTACATCACAGGTAGCCAAAGACTCCCTAGTAGACAGAAAAGCTTGAACTCCATCTTCTGCAATCTCCCGCAGTACAAGTGTCTTCTTAGTTCCCTAGAAGGACAGTTGTATATCACAAACAAGGCAATAAAGAACTAAACGACAAGGTTGTTCAGTCTACTGAAAGTACTAACCCCAATCCGGTCAACAAAGTTCACAGCGTAACACTCGTTACTTCCCAGAGTGTAGTTGTCTGAGAAAGGCCTGCAGTAGGAATTGGAAACAGGTCTCCTACTGTTAGAACTAAAGATAAAAGTTTGTCTGGCTCAGTGTACATATGAAGAGAGTGTATGATCTGAAGACCAGAAAATAAGAGTATGCTGTAAACAGGTTTAACCCAAAAAGACTTGTAGTGAAAACATCAAAAGTTGAATTTGAACTGATTAAACTTACTCTGTCTGAGCAGAGGTATCAAAGCTACACCTCCCCAAAAAGGATTTCAATAACGCAGACTTTCCAGCATTTTTTGGTCCAAAAACGAAGGATTGAAAGACGTTTCTTTCTGTCTGTTGCCTTTTGCGATCTAAAGATTTTCTCCTAGTAACACAGAGTGCTGATGCAGGATCCCCAGTATATCCAATGTATATCAAATTTGCCCAACTTTGAACTGGGTCCAGTAGAGTCATGAGGGCCCACTGCAATTACACATTCCTTATAAGTAGGCAAGCAGGTAGAAAGTGCCATAGTATATGAACGTATAATTGTCAAAAAATCTTTAGCCTTTACCCTTTAGAAATATCCCCAACAAAAAATAAAAAAATGAGTAGTAGCAACTCCAAAGGCTTTTCGATTGTAATCTCTTGATTTTTGGTATAAAAGGAGTCAAAGTAGAATGTGCTAGAACGATAAGACCACAAAAGCAAACAAGTGATATTTATAAAACTTGTATCCAATTAATGTCGGTAGAAAAAGAAAGCAACGTCTTTAGGACAGCACAATGGCTACTCAAATAACAGGATGCACCAAGAGCAAAGTGATAGTCCAGTGGTGAGGGCCTCTCCCTTCCCTATGCAAGGTCACAAGTTCGAGTATCATGTCAGGCTGGATATTGGGGTAAGGGAACAGCTAACTCCGTAGTATAGCCCAGGCCCAAGTGGCACGCAATGGTCCCAAAAATAGAAAAACAAAAACAAGTCGCTCTGCTGCACGAAAGAAATATCAACTTGTATAACAAATTAAACTTTAGAGAAGAATAAATAATTGAAAGAAGAGTGTACATTAAACTAAACAGAAGATATATGCAAGCTCAAGTAAAATAGGAATTAGCAGTAGAAGCATGACAATAAACCAGCTCTGCGAAGTTTAGGATAAATTTGTATAGTGGTCCCTACCCTGACACACATTCAAAGACGAAACAAAATAAAGGGGGTGTGGGGAACATATCGCCACGGTCGGAAAGTGGTTCCAACCCTGACACAATTACAAATACGGAAGGAAATAAAGGGTTGGAGAACATATCACCAAACATTTAGCCAAGTGTTGCCACTTTTGAACATAAACCAAAAAGCATACACACCTCAGATAGAAACCCAGAAAGAGATAAACCCCCGGATGCAGTTCTCTCCACTGCAGCTTTGTAAGGAGCTTCGTCCCAGGGACTGAAATTTCAGAACAAAGACAGCAAATCTTAGCATTATTCTGCGGGAAAAAAAAATACCTACGCAAGGCTGTAGGCAGAATCCATAATCATTGCATCAAATAGATGATGATGTTATGTTACCTTACCAAACCTTTTGAAATCCAGTTTAAATATAAGTCTTAGTTTACAGCATAGAAACATGGATTGGTGTCTCGCTTCGGCGGAAAATCATATGCAGACATGATGAAATAGTGCCACTCTAATGCACGTATCTCAAGTATTTGTTCATCTTACAAACAGTATGACAGCACAAACAGTGCAGTTACAAGCAACTTTCCAAGAGAAGTCTAACACTTCTGCTGCCACAAAGGCAAGTATAATTGTCAGTGAGGATGAGCGATCTGATGCTACCCTTCTTAAGTATGTTTTAAGATATTAAGGATTAACTATGAGTCAAAACTCAACATAAAACTTCGAGAAGAGAGCATTACTGAGCCAAATATTGACAGAAGTCTCATACTTTTAGTATCTATTTGCAATACGGAAAACAATGCCATGTATAGAGAACACAGTTCACAATTACAAAATACACGCATACACATATGGAGACCATCATTCTATGCTGTGTAAAGAAGCCAATTTACCTTTCTGGCGCAGTTGAAAAAAGATCATTAAGCTCAGGATCATGTAGAACTCCGTCCTATCAAGCACAAGGTTCACGTTCAGGAAATTCGCAACTGTGTATAAGGTAATATGTAGAGCACTGAAACAGAAATTATAGGCAGGTTGATGATCCATGTAGACCCGTACGATTTAGAATCACCGAACAGGGGAGCCTCTTTTATTTTTATTTTTTTTTATGAAACAAGTGCCCAAGTAACGTCAAAACCAATGTACACTGCACGTATACACAAAACTAACAATTTAACGTCAAAGAAGAAGTATGCAAAATGACGAAGCTAGGCTCCTCAATCCACAGAATGAAAGGGCTTAAAATACAAAGTATGGATAACTCCTCATTCTGGAAACCATAAGGTTGTATTCCAACTAATAAAATACATAAGACATAACGAATTCGTGTGCCACAGCACATTCCTCCTTCTGTACAGGGACCAACCCACAAGGAACTTCACCACAATGCAAGGTATCACCCATTCAACCCCAAAAAAGTGCAAAACATAAAGATCAAAGCTCACAGGGAAGCCATCAGTTGAAGTGTTGAACTACATGAAAGGAAAAAAAAAACATTGTTGCTGCGGAGATCTTTTGAGTTACAGTTTCTTGTTGATAGCTAGATGCGCACCCAGTATGTTCACGGAATTCTAGCGTAATTTGGTCTATATATTAAGTGCATGATACCATGGTTATGGAATTATGGTGAATTGACGTAAAATTCTTCAGTCTCCAACCTGATGGCATGGTGCACCAGTATCTTTCAATGGCAAAGCTTTATAACCCAAGGCACAACCTGCTATATCTCCGGAGCCCCTAATGCTGTCTATTAGGAAAGGAAGTGATAAATAACTCACGTCCCCTGTAGCTCAGGAATTCTGTAAGGGCAATACTTCATCCTTTCATTAAGTGGCTTGATGCTGCGCAAATCTAAAGGCCTCACCCATACCAGATGCTTACGATAACAATAACCTCAATGCTTATAACAAAATAAGATATAACTTATTTTGTTGCAAAATGTTGTTGATCTTCGACTTATCATCCATTGTTACAAATGGTGTTTATCTTTGCCAGTAATATTTTGTTGTATAGCTTTTAGTTTTACTCAAAGCAACAAGATCATGGTACAGTAATGCCAGGAAAATATACGTACATTGTCAGTGTCGAATGAACTGAAGACCCCCTTCAAAAACTCCATGGCTTCACTTTTCAACTCTACACTCTGTAAGAAGACGTTATGTTTGTTATTAAAGTACTATTATGAAAAGAAAAGAATTAGCATATATATCCATCCATGAAAATAAGCAAATCGGAATAGGATATGTCATCCACTACATGATAGGTACAGGGTTTTTCAAATCACAAAGCTCGACCCGCTCCTGCTTCCCAACCCAAACCCCATTAGTTTAAAGACGCTCCTCACTCCGGAACTTCACACCCGCTCCAGGTCATGCTCCCGCCCATGCTTCCTGAAACCGTGCCTTGCAAGGAGTATATGTTCAAAAAGCAGGTGCAAACATTATAGTCTATGAGTAGGCGTTGAACTAGTAGCATAATAACTTCATGTACCTACAATCTTGCATCTGAGGAAGAAAAACTAATAAATATCCGATTGCAGTTGCTTTTAACCAAATAACATCCACCTATTCACCATTCTAATCTTTGTTCTTTATATTCACTCAAAACAGACCTTAGCGAGTTTCAGTTCGAGTCCGTTCTTGTTCTAGTCCAGATTGGCGGACTAAAACCAAAGAGGTATGTTCTCAACACACCAACTGGTTCAGACTGACTAAACCTGCTTTTAGAAACTAAAATTTCCTATTAGAGCCCTGTACGTGTTTCTAAGTTTTAGGTTTTTACATTACAAAAAAGTTAAAATCATACCTTTTGAGAAATGTGATTCACTTTTCGTATCAACTGTCTGTATATCTTCCGGTGTAAAAGTTTCTTCTCTTAAAAAATTGCAACCATGGAGCTAAATTCCCTTTGGACAGCCATGTTAATTCATTGCTACTGTTCGTACTGATATTTAAGTCATTGGGTACCCACTGAACCCTATGGGCTATAGGCAGCCTGGGAAAAGCAATTTCCCTAATCATGTATACACTCTTTTGAAATTTTATTTTCTTTTGTTAGTTGAGGGGAGGAGAGGTGGGGGTAAAATCTAATGAATATAAAAGCAAAAAGGTTTGGTCATAACAATATCCAGCTTAATCTCAATAAAAGACGTACCTGGTCTGGACATCTCTTGAATGGAAGTGAAAGAAAATCATCACCGAGTTCAATATCATTATTATAACCGAATTTCCGTAGCACCATCCAGGTTGTCTCAAGGCGGCCTCTTTCTATAAAAAGGGCATGGAGAAAAAAGAACCCTGCTAGAGTAAGCCCACGATTATTTACTCCTTCAGGTAGCTTCTCTTGTACAACTCTCTTAACACCTGCTATTTCAGCAGGCTGTAATGGAGCATTGAAACACTTGACCTGTTCCACACAATTGCAAAAGTCTTTCAAAAGTTAGACATGGGATGTTTTAAAAGCATATTCAACACCATGAGAGAGAGAGAGAGAGCATGTGAATGAAAAAGGAACTGAAATTTCAAAGAGCTGAGGAAGTTGTAAGAGCTGTTTATATCCTGTAGGAAGGCGAAGGATAAGAAAGAATGACCTGAAATGCATTAAGCTCTTCATCGTTTAAAGAACCATCCATATCATGGTCACATAGAGTAAATATCCTTTTCAAAGCTCTTTCACAACGGGGTTTTAGATCCTGTGTTTCTTGATCAAACAATGGGGCTGTCGGATGAAGGACTGCTTTTTGAGCATAATAAAATACTTCAGGAACCTGCAAACTTATAGCATTAACTTTGTAAGTTGCTCGTGTATATAAGAATAAAAGAAGTGCAAAGAACATACGTGAATCAACAAAATATGGAGGAATTTTTAAAAATAGTTTTTGAACTGGAAGAAACATTTCAAGAAATGGCACACTTATTCACTCTAAACCAAGCCGGATCAGGGGCTGGCTGTGGGGCATCACCAGGTTATGGGATTTTCCTTTTTGTTAATGCATATTGACTGGGTCTTGAATAAAAATTCATATGTAAGTAAAGAATCAACACTAGTACATCGTTAAGCACTATCAGAGTTCAAAATATGCAAAGGATATAAAGAAGAGGAAAATGAGACAGAAGAAAAGGAAAAGGTTAGCAATTTCAATTCCTTAAACGTAAAGGTCCAAATTTACTGGCACTACTGAGTGAACAAGGTATAGATATGTTTGCAAAGTAGGCAAAAGAAAGCAAATGAGAATTTCAGGGTTATCTTAGTTTTTAAAGAAAAAAAAAATTGTGCAAGATGCGGAATGGTGTCCTTATCCTACATACTATATTCCTTAGTGGCGGAGCCAGAAATATTGTATAAGGTAGGCACCAAGTTTTTAAAGGCATCTAAACGTGTTCGTTCAAAACAAATAAGGATGAAGCTTACAGTGTTGTTTTGAGAAATAAAATTCGCATTCTATGTTTGTACTTGCGCTCAACTTTGGACATTAAAATCAATAAAATATTCCTAAAAGGAATAGACGTATTACTATAGATATATAGTAATGAAAGTGAAAATAAATTTAAATGTGAGTACTTGATTGTTGTGTGGTAAGAATAATTTTGTGCATATTGAAAAAGAACAATGGCTTCAAAAAAAAAATTGACATCTATAAATTTTTTGAGAGGCACCAAAGTAACAAAACCATTAACATAGACTCAAAGTACAAAAACTACTTCATGTCAAAGGGTGGAGGTAGGCACGTGCCCACTATACCCTTGAAAAACCAAAGCAACAAAGCCAGGTGATATCTGGTTCTGGTCGATGCCTACATTAATGCAATCCATTCATATCCTAGTAGTATCAAAGCAAAAAGTTAACAATTGTGGCAAACCTGAACAAATTTAGCTGCAGAACATTCCATGCAAGTCTCAATTTCTCGAAACTGTTGCATAATAGGTGACATCTGCTGCTCCAGACTTGTTTGAGAACTCTCATCACGCAAGTCTAGCTTGCAACCAACCACAATAACCGGCACCTTTACCTACAGCATTTAGGAAATCGAAGTAAGCAACTAAAATATAGATAATACCAAATATTAGACAATACTATACTAGTATAGTTATGATAATCGTGGCTTTCTTTTCTGATCCAGTGTGGAACACAATAGAACACCTACTATTCGGAAGTAGCATAGTTGAGAGTCATGAGACCAATACTAAGCACCCACCACAATAACTTCTGCCTTTACATATCCATTCGCTACTTGATACATCTAAAACTAATTAAAAATCGTACAGCCGCAAATGAAAAGATAAAACTATACTGTTCTAAGAATGATGATCATAGAACTGATAACAGCACAATTACATGGAGAAATCATAGAAGAGGGTCACGAGATCAAACTAGGTCAAAACGACAGCTGGAACCTGCAACTATCCCTTTGCAGTTTAATACTCTCTCCGTTCTATAATCCTCGTATCCTTTGATTTTGGGCAAATATGTAGCTTATTGAACATCAAAGCCTCGTGCGGAAGTGAAATAGTAGTAGTCACTATTCAAAATATGTATTGTTTGACAAATCAAACTGGGTAAAGACAGTGAGTACAGTCAATGCCTCAATTGCCCAAATTCTATTCTAGCAATTCGCAAAAAGTCAAAGGGGACAAAAATTACGAAAAATGAGGCCGTATGTAACATTTAAGTAAAATTACGTAGTTACAATCAAAAAGAGAGAAGTAATGTACACTGTTCTAATCATGATGCCTGCTACATAGCTAGTTATAATAGAGGAGTGTTATACACCTTCAATCAGTATAGAATATAACTTACTACCTACTACATAACACTATATAGCTCTAATCATGACATCCACACTTTTGGGTCAATCAACTTGGAACAGAACAAAACTATCGTGGGAAAAGATAAACAGGAAACGAGTAAACGAAATTGCGAAAGGAGCAAGTGTGTAACAACTAGTTAAAGTTTATATAGTTACAAACAAAACAAAAAAAGAAAATACTAGACTGATCAAATCATGCCATCTCACTTTTGGCCTATCGATACGCAGCATAAGTAAATATCGTGAACAGAGATAAACAAAATACGGAACAATAGAGAAGTATTATGCACCTTCAATCGACGAATTTCGGGAAGCCAGAAAGTACTCAGGCGAGCGATTGTCTCATGCTGATCGCAAGCGTATGTTAAAACGATCGCGTCGGCACGCTTCAACTCCTCGTCGAGCTTGCCTTTGTACTGCAAACTGGATAATCCAAAACAAACTCACAGTTAAAGAACTCAACAAAGTTAGCGTGATAAATACGGACATGAGTGTATATATGTACGACTCATCTGGAGCAATGAGTAACCTGGATGAAGTGTCGACGATCACGACGGGAACGCCGTCGGGGTAAGAGTCGGCGGGGAGGCGGGTGAGGGGTAGGACGGGGTGGACGTTCTCCGGGAAGTTTTCAGAGGCGACGGTGGCGATTAGGCTCGATTTTCCGGTGGCGCGGTCGCCGACCACCACGACGCGGACGGTGGCGCGGCCGCCGCCGGGGGCTGAGTTCGCGGGAGAGCCGCCTGTTGGCATTGCAGCTGCGTGGGGAAAGAAATCAGTCCATGGAGACTGAAAGAGGAGTGGCGTGGACGATTGGGGATGAATTTACCGCGACGAAAAGATTTGCAAAAGAAAGGGTTCAAAGTTACCGTAGGGATGTGGGAGGAACTTTTCTTGTTCTTGATCTTTTTTTTTTTCAAGCAGATCTGTGAGGGAGAGTCTCGTATTATATTGTTTTATGGAGAATTTTTTGTCTATTAAAAATTTTATTTATTACGTGAAAATTCTAGAAGTTTCTATTAGTATTCCCCAATCATATGCATAAAGAAATATTTTTATTTCATGCTACACTTTTATGCTTGTAAAATAAAATGTATAATACTATTAGTTTGTTATAAAAGTGTTTTTAACCGTAATGAGTGTGTGTCAATAATACTATTCAAACTGAATTAACATCCACCCTTTTACGCCCTCGGTTGGACTTAGTGCATGCCAACACGGCAACTTCTCCTTCTTCGACCCATGTTTGTGTATGATAACTCTTTTATTTTTAGATAATATCATATATGATATGTCTTTTAATGGATATATGGTATATAAATTGAGGTAATGGACTTTGTGAGATGAGTCGATTAACCCTGTGTCCATCTTAAATTTTAACTTCTTGAGCCCTGCCACCAATTTTCCTTTTCTTTCTCTATCTTTCGTTTCATTTCTTCCTCTCATCTTCTTTTTTGTTATAAGTATGTACTATTATCGCGGTCATAATTGCACCATCAATCAGCTCATTCTTACGTAAACAACCACAACCAAGTGGGCAAAACAAATTACAACCCATAATTGCACCTCGCCTCTTCTTTCGCCACTAGACCCAAACCTGAAGTGCGTGCATGTGAAGGATGTGGTTGTTGATTTTTCCAAGTTGGATAATGATGCATAAAATATGAGATGATACATGATTTCATGAGAAATTTGCTACTCGAGAAGAGTGTCTCGAAGGTGAGATTTGGGTTTTCAAAGTTTGAAGGCAATGAACGAACTTCCTTTTGCAAGTGTATTGATGCTCAAGTTTCAACAGGGTTAAAATTTCTTGTGGAAATTGAGAAGGTCTTTTCCGACTATGAGTTTGCAATTTGGCGAGGCATGGCAACATAAAAGCTTTGGAGTGTTTTGCAATTTAATGAGGAATGGTGAGTAATTTATGGAATGTGGCAATAGTGAGCCAACTCGCGGCATAATAGAGCGGACAATTGTGAGTTAGTCCAACCTGGCATTGGAAATTACATAAGACAGTTTGTTGTGGTTGTTTTTCAAAACGTTACGCGTTAGTCCGAAGTTTTAGAAGTTAGCATAACATGAATGCCTTTACCTTATAAGATTGTAAATAAAGTGATTGATTGTATTTACCCTTTACCTTAAGGATGTAAAAGGCGTTTTTGTTTAAGATATTAATTTTAGGGCTTATATCCCTAAACCTTTGAGTTTATAAGGTAATCTTAGTTAACTCCACTCTAAATATGCTACTTGCTATTCCAGAATCGTAAAGGTTTGTGACAGATATGTCATTCCGTTATATAACTGTCATTATTCACTATATTTTTAACTATGCCAGCGTGCCTTGTTTTTAAGAATTACTAATATAGGACTTTTCATATTGTCAACCCTTTAAGTACATATGAATTTTGTACACATATATCTACCCACATTAGCATAATCCCTTCATTTTCGTCAACTCTTCCACATACTCTGTAACGCCCTGAATTTATTTACGGATCAACACAGATATCAGATAGAATCCTATAACTATCATAAGACTCCAAAAAGTAATTCAGAGCATTCACTAATTTTCTCAAAATACATCAACATTTAACACAACGGCCCCAAGCCTTTATACAATTCAAGTACTCCGACACGAAGTTTTCCAAAATAAAACTTAAATAATAACAATTTGTCTCAATCATTACACTCAAAATATCAGTACTAACTCCGAAACAAAGCAGTTAATTCTTGATCACTCAGCTAGCCCTTTCGATCCCAAAGTCCCACCTGCTGATTACCTGAAAGGAGAAACCATAAGGGGATGAGCCAAATGTCCAGAAAGGTCGCTCAATGACTATTCAACGGAAACAAAAATGTATGGGAAACGAAATTTCAGAAGCATAAAAGTTTAAACAGAACGAACATTAAATTAGATTTCGAATGTCAAATTGTAACTGAGTACGGAGACAGACACTATAGAGTCATTCAGAAAGTGGTCACATACGTCAATACTGACATATGAGACCGGTTCAAAAAGTAAAATTGCGATCTCTAACTCAACTCCCCTGAGTTAGCCCACGTTTCAATCTACGTGAGTAAGTCAGACATAAGTCACACACAACGTGACATAACTTATAGAGTTATCAAAATAAAGATTTCGATTCAACAAAATCAAATATCGGACATGTCATACAATATGTGAAATTTATAAAATAATGACAATCTCTAAAACGAACAATATCAACATCGCAAATTCTAAGATCAAACGAATTCGAACAGAAATTGAATTTCATAAGTCATAACATTGAGAACAAGTTATTCATAGTAAAGCTCGAAGTAAAGAGGAGAAAAATAATTACTTAACTCAATTCGAATAAATTCGGATTTTAAAAAGAAACTAAGGACTTACACGAGCGATTGGTTCATCGCTGATTTGAATTTCGAAAATAAACTCTTACCTTAGCCAAACTTTTGAGAAATACACTCCTTAAACTCCATTTTAGAACTTTCAAACTTTTCAAGCCTTCTTATCTCTTTCACGCGTGCACAAAGGAAGAAGAAGTAGAGAACCCAAAAAGATTAGAGAGGAAATAAAAGGACTATTTATATGGGACAAAAAAATTAAAGTTTTCATTCGACCAAAAATAGTTTTCGGTCGACCGAATCCAACAGAGGTGAAAATGGTTCAAAATTTTTTTTCAATTCGACCGAAAATGAGTTTTTGATCGATTCAAAACTTTTAATTTGACTTAAAACTTCAGTAGCTCAATACGCACGCACGAAAAAAAATATATTTTCATTCAACTGAAAATGAGTTTTCGGCAGACTTAAAACTTCAGTAGCTCAATACACACGAAAAAAAATCTTTTCATTCGATTGAAAATGAGTTTTTGATTAATTCAAAACTTTTAATTTGACTTAAAACTTCAGTAGCTCAATACGCAAAAAAAAAAAATTCATTCGATAGAAAATGAGTTTTCGACCGACTAAAAACTTTTAATTCGACTGAAAACTTCAGACTCCAAAACTTCAAAAAAAAATCAAATAGTTTCGATTCGAATCAAACCACTTTCAGTCAACCGAAAAAGTTTTAGAAACAAACCCTCAGCCATTTTCTTAATTTTAACAAAAGATCACAAACTTATTTATTCAAAAATACTAATTTCACTTAGAAAAAGAAAAATTTTAGGATATTACACACTCACACATGGTTTTTTCACACATAGAGAGGCACGGTAACATGCACACGTACATATACACACGAATATATAGAAACACAGACATTACATAATCACATGCACATGCTCACTTTACTCACACATAGCTCATGTTAGTTGTTTGGGGGGGGGGGGGGGGGGGGTTGTGCGGTGAGTGCACGTTGGTGGATGCGTATGTGTGAACGTGTATCTGAATATTCACGTGAGTAATTGCACATTTTATACGAGTGTCAGCACCAAGATTTGTGTGCGTGTTGGGCGTAAAGGGGTTAACGGAAGGATATATACATGAGTTCGTTTTGGATTACTTATGGTGGTTTTGGTTTCAGTTGATTTGTGTGCGTTTGCATATATGCGTGCCAGTGTGCAGATAGGTGTAGGTGTGGGTGCGTGTGCAGACACGCAAATTGGTGGTGGTGGTGCAGTTACAGTAGTGTCGTGGTTATGGTTGGTGGTGTTGTCATGGTTTCTATTAGACAACCTTGATATTTGATTTCTTTGCCTGATTATTGGATGGGTGTAGGTCTATTTTTTAGATGCCAAAATTCATTTTTTCACGTTGTAACTTGCAATATGGTGCATGGGTTGGAAGTGAAAGTGAGGTAATTACTCAAAGAGAAAAAAAGGCTTGTGTTTTGTAGTGTTAGGTGGTGCCATGATGGTGGTGGTGAAGGGGGGGAGGGGGAGGGAGTGTTATATGAGAAACAAAGAATTAAATGAGTCACTTTGCAGTATCTGTGAGCTGCTTATGAACCCAAATTTAGGCAATTTAATCATGACCAGGATGATGTTTGGTGCAACTAAGTGAAAGTCCAAACTCGCCGATGTTGAAGAATTACTCATTCCCAATATATCAATACAATATTTACATTACTGCTACGCTTCTCAACCTCAGTAGAAAATAAGATTTTTTCTCCATATTACCAACCTTACATCACCTATAAAATCACATAACAATGTTGATATTCACATTATATTACTAACTACTTACATTCTGCATCTATCTATTAGGAAGTAAAGAGCCAAAAAATGAATAGACATTAATGTCACTTCATATATAATGTATAGGCAATCTTAATAAAACACGTTTCTCTAAAAGTGTGAAAAATCAAAAAAGCAAAACGGTCTTTCTGATTTTAAACACATTTTTTTTAGCGGGTTGGTTTTAAAAAGTTTTTTTAATTGCTTAAAACTCCACAAACATATTTTAAATTGTTTAAAAAAAGTTTGGCGACAGAACACATCGAGCAAAAAATTGGTCAAAATTTTTCTTTAATCAATGGGACACCGGTTACTGGGAAAGCCCACAAATGCCCAAATCATGTAACCCTAATCGCAGGCCCACGATCAAGCTGTTTACTACGAGGCCTACAGGGGAGCAGGCGGGCAGGCACAGACTAACTGGAAATGTTGCTCCGTCGACTGCGCACATCCCTCGCCGCCGTGCGGCACTTCTCCGCCACCGCTTCGGTGGCGGAAGTCGAGAAGCCGAGCAATTTGACCAGCTCCTCCGCCAAGACCAGCGGCGGCAGAGACACGCTGGGGCGGAGGCTTCTGAGCCTGGTGTACGACAAGCGCAGCGCCGTCATCGCCATACAGAAGTGGAGGGAAGAAGGGCACACTGTCCGCAAATACGAGCTCAATCGCATTGTTAGGGAGCTCCGCAAAGCAAAGCGCCACAAACACGCACTCGAGGTTCATATTTCTCCCGGTCTCTTTCTATAATACTCCGTTTAACAAATTTTTTTGTCAAAAAATTGACTTTTTGCCAACTTTTAAACATTTAGTTGAACTCAAATAGTAGTTACTAATCTAATAAGTATTTTTTAACTAGCAAAACTAAGGCGTAAAGTCAGTGTGTGTACGAGCTTGCAATTAGTCAAAGCGACAAAAATTATGAAATGGAAGGAGTATTACTCATATATTCACATATCTGTTTCTACTAATCAAAATGTTGTTTGAATGGTCGCCGTCGTTTCATGCATTTGAAGCGGTGGCGGAACCATGATTTCATCTGGGGGGCTAAAAATATATCGGAGGAAATAAATATTTTTATAAGTAAAATAGCACACAAAAACAAAGTGCACTTTTCCAGTCATGTTTTATTATCGCGTTAACTTAATTAACTTAATTTCAACCCACCATCTAGGAAGCACGGACATGGACACGGTGTCGGACACCGACACCGACGGGGACACTGGACACCGCAATTTCCAAAAAATTGGATTTTGGACACTGCAGGACACTGCTATTTTTTTAATATTTTTATTATATATATATATATATAATAAATATCAAATATATTCCAGAAACTAAAATAATAAATAATAATGAAAAACTACAAAAACAAGGAATTCAAATACAAATCATACTTAAACGTTAAATCCAACATAGTACAATGTACATGGTACATAACATAAGAAATTAAGTCTTACAAAGTCATACGAATCGGAAACAAAGGAAATAACTGAAATAAGTAATAAGTCGATCAAGTGCTCAATCTACATCGATCGTGTCATCTTCTTCATCGTCCCCTTCACCTCCATCTCCATCATTATTCTCATCCCTGCATATTTCAGCTTCCATCTCTGGCTCATCGAGCGATAGATTTGCAAACCGAAGCATCCCGACATCTTCAAACCCATCATGATTATCTCCCCCCACATCCCACATTTTGGTCTCCCCTTGGCTATACTTTGGAGTCCTCCTTGACAAAAGACGGAGATTGCTATGAACAAAAACCAAGTCTTCTGCACGTTGGGGTGTCATCTTGTTCCTTCTCACCGAGTGAATAAAAGAATAGGTGCTCCAATTTCTTTCGGCACAAGATGATGAAGAAGGTTGTGCAAGAAGTTTCAAGGCTATGCATTGGAGGATAGGTGCACTTGCACCGTAAAGAAGCCACCAAGTCTTGGGATCCATACCATAGCGATTAGACATGGAATCAAACTCTCTAAAATCTCCATTAGGCCCAATAAATTCAGCATACTCTAGATTGACCTTGTTGCGGTCCTCCAAGTTGGGAAAGTACCTCCGAAGACATTTCATTCTCTCCTTGTTGATCTCATTGTCCTTGTGTGGAGGAAGTCGAGAAGGATCCTCATCAAGCCACTCACGGGTATAGTACCTTGTGAAAGAAAGTAATGAACATTGAACACATTTAGATATATAACTATAAGTAAGGGGCTACATTAGTAGAAGACTAGAAGCCAAAAAAATCAACTCAAATGTTAACGTAGGATGATATTACCTTGGGTTTAGAGAATGTGCCAAGCAGTGAAGTGGAGTATTATTCTTGTTCCAACGATATACAAGAATATTTTGCACCACATCGAAGAAGGTGGACTCCTCGTCGGGTCTTTTCACTTCATGCTCATATATGGCCTTCTTAACTTTTTTAAGCATCGAATCCCACATGTCATAGACTAGGTGAAGATAAGGCCTATCGGTATCACAAATCCTGAGCATGTCATACATAGGAGTAGTGAAAGCAAGTATGTAATCAATGGAATCCCACCATTCATCAGCCAACACCTTCTCCTTAACAAACCTAGCCTTTGCTACATCATCATCCCGATAAAGATTCCAACGATCACTAATTACCATGGCTTGAAGACCACCCTTAATGAGCTTAATCCTCCTAAGCATCACAATAGCAGAAGCAAATCGAGTTTCGGCCACAGAAAGCAACTTCAAATTCACAAACTCATTAAACATTGTCAATCTCATTGCGTGATTCATAATGAAATTCTTAACTTGCCAAGCATCCCCAATGATGTCAGTAATCCAAACACATTCCATATAAGTAATATCATTATTGTCCGCATTCTTGGCTGCACATATGTTCCTCAATGCTAAGTTAAGAGTATGAACGACACATGGTGTCCAAACAATACTTGGAAATTGTTGCTCAAGAAGTTGCCCAGCAGCCTTACAAACAGGAGCATTGTCCGTGACAACTTGGACCACCTTCTCATGCCCAATCTCCACAATCACGTCCCTCAACAACCCGACAATAAAATGTTTGTCCTTATAATCACCCGAACAATCTATTGCTTTCAAAAACATAGGAGCACCATCAGAGACAGCCATGATATTAATGAGTCGCCTCCTTTGCGAGTCACTAGACCCATCACTAACAATACTTATACCCTTCTCAGCCCACATGGCTCAAATCGGTGCTAACAACCTATCAACATTCCTTTTTTCCTTTTGCAAAAGAGTGGTCCTCAGCTTATTATAACCCGGTGGAACATAACCTCCAAGCTTATGATTAGCGGCAAAAGTATATGAGTTTTGATAGTGTGGGTTCCTCGCTAAGTTGAATGGCACACCCCCCGTATAGAACATCCTAGCAATTTCATTATCTAATTGCTCACGCTCCTCATTGTTAAAAGCCTCTTCAAGTTTATTTGTCACCTTTCTTTTTTTTACATTCTCTTCCATGTATATTGAACATGCACCAACATTAGAACGGGATCCACTACTAGGGGGTAAAGGTACCTGAAAATTAGAAGCATTTTTTACTCTCTCTGCGGCTTCTTCCTCCAATCTTTTGAACTCCAATATGTCCTTCTTTGTCACTTTCGAGCAAGGTTTGATCCCAGCACCGCTTATAGCTAGCAAATGTGCCCTCACCCTTGTATACGACCCTTTCTTCTGCACTTTGCAAAAAGTGCACTCCCAAGGCAAGTTTCCTCCCCCTTGTGCAGACCTTCCGGTCCTTACTACGAATTTCGACAACGGTTTTAAAGGGTCGTTTATAGTTGCTGTTGATCCACTTACAGCACTAGTAGATTCATCCATTTATGAAGTTAAGTAATAATCTAATAATAAATATACACTAACACATTGCATTCTGAAATTAAGTTAACAAAATAACTACTGAAATTAATTAAGTTGACAAAATAACTATTGAAATTAATTAAGTTGACAAAATAAGTTGACAAAATAACTATTGAAATTAATTAAGTTGACAAAATAACTACTAAAATTAATTAAGTTGACAAAATAACTACTGAAATTAATTAAGTTGACAAAATAAGTTGACAACATAACTACTGAAATTAATTAAGTTGACTATAGGATTAACTACTGAAATTAATTAAGTTGACTATAGGACTGAAATTAATTAATGGGTTGAGAAAGATGCGCAGGAGAAATTAACTACAAAATATGCAATTGCTAAGTGTAAACCGCTAAACCGTAAACAAGTCTTGACCCGACTCAACACAGGGAGAAATAAAAAGAGAGAGAGGCACGACAGACGACTTCGAAGATTCAAGAGAAGGTACCTGTGAGTCGGCGACGGCGGCAAGGACCTCCAGCGACGATGCAGTGACCTCTGGCGATAGTAATGGCGAGTCACAGCAGCTGCTTCAGTCTTCGTGACGGCAAGGGCGACTGGAATCGTCAGTGTCGGCTTCGGAATGGTCGCGAACAGCTCCGGCGACAGCTACAAGTCGATGATGGCTTCCATGAGGTGCTTCCAAGCTCTCGGCCGTAAGGTGAGATTTGTAGATGTTTGTTTTTTCAGATTAGGGATTTAGGGCACAATCAATTTCTCTTAAAAAAACCCCACTTCTTACATTTAATACCGATTGACCCCCGAAATTAGTTCCAAAAATTCTAAAGTAGCCCCAAACGGTCGGACACTGCATGTCACCGTGTCCGACACTCCTCGATGAAGTGTCCGACACGGTGTCGGAAAATTAAAAAAAAAATTCAGACACCGATTGGCGGTGTCGGACACGTGTCGGGCGGTGTCCGGAGGGCGTCGGGGTGTCCGTCCGTTTAGGACACCAAACCCCCCCTAGGAGGGGTGTCCGTGCTTCAGAGCCCACCATTCAACTAAATCACATATTCGACATCTCAATCCAATTAGGTCCCATCCTTCATCAACAATCTCAAATCTAAGTGCTCAATGCACGATTAACATTCATAAAGCATCAATTAATAATCTAAATTATCAAATACACAACTAACAACCTAAAATTATTAATCAAATAATCAATTCTCAATAGCAAAAGAAATTGTTCAAAATGCACACTGACCTCAGTCCTCAGAAATCAGAACGGCGTCGTTGTCGCAATGTCGTCGGTGACTGAAACTCAAAGTCAGATCTGCAATTTCACTATTTCAAGCGCCGTGACCGCCGAACGGCAGTGGCGAAACTTCCTCGGTTTGTCCGCCGGCTCGTAGACGGTAGATCTAAGCTAGATCTGCCAGAGCTGATCTGGCTGGAGTCACCGGAGTTGGGTGGGGACTGGCCGGAGTTGGGGTGGGGACCGCCGGACTGAGGAGGGCCTTCGCCGGCTTCGCTCTTCAGAATCGGGGGACGGCGACCAACCGATGAGCCCAGCCGACGACCGGTGGCCGTGGGTCGGTGGGTGGTGCCGGCGTGCGGCGAGCCGTGGTGGCTGAGAGAGCCGAGAGAGGAGGAGAGATACTGGCGTGAGAGCTTCACCTAACGCCACGGCGACAGCCGACCGGCGTTAGTGGGTAAGTGCGCTACCTTACGGCGATGAGCCGAGGCTGCCGAGCCGATGACCGGTGGCCTTTGTGTGGTGCCGCAGTGACTGAGAGAGAGCCGAGAGAGGAGGAGAGCTGGAGAGGTGCCACCGTGCCGCCGTGAGCCGGTGACTGTGAGACTGTGAAAGAGAGAAAGGAAAAGTTGCAAATGAAAAAAAAACACTATATATATTATTTTTTATTTTTAAAATCTGAGGGGGGGCTATAGCACCCCTTCGTGCAAGCGTGGTTCCGCCCCTGATTTGAAGGAGGTACCGGTTTTTGTAGTGTTGGATATTGATAGGAGCATGATGCATGAACAGTTAATTTGTTCTTAACCTAAGTATACAAGTTTGGGAATTGCGTTTTGTTGTTCGAATATGTTGGTGCAGGGATTTAGGTTTTAGGGCACAATAGTATGTATGAAAAGATTGGGGTAGACAAAGAAAAATGAGAGAAATGGCTTTTGCCTGCCCCTTTATGTTTTTGGAGACAGATGAAAAGGAAAAGAATGAGGTTTGGCTGGTAGAATTGAGTTTGACATTGGAATGATAAGATTTCAAAGAAGTGCGGGGTATGGCCCAGAAAGCATTGTGCAGTTGGCCGCCTTTCTTTCAGAATTTGAGTCTGGAATTTGTTTGCAGGTGTACCAAGTGGTATTTGTAGTTGTACTCTTGGGGTATATGATGTGTGATACTGTCTGGTACCACTCATAAGTTAATTTATTCACGCTTTGTTTCAGCTGTAATTGTACTTGAATTGTTGCAGACACTGTTCCAAAAACTAGTTCTCTACAGCTGTATCTGCTTCTAGCACCTGGTTCAGAGCGATCTGCTATATTGTCATGTCTTCCATACAAGATCCTTTGCTTGCTTCTTTTGAGGAGCCTTTTTGCCAGCTTTTGCTTAGAGTAACATACTAGTTATCTGATCTGGGAACTCCTGCAGAAGGTTTATCTGACATTTGCCATATCTAGGGTTCACTTCCCAAATTACTTTAGCGAGTTGCCACTATATTGCATACAACAGAGTTGCAATAGAATAGAGTTTTTGTTTGCCTATCATATGTTACGGGCTCGTACTTTGAATAGGAATCAAAGCTTATAAGGATGTGAGTGATGGAGAGAGTCTGCCTTAACTAAATATTAGCTGGAGTTGCAATACAATAGAGTTTTTGTTTGGCTATCATATGTTATGGACTCGTACTTTGAATAGGAATCAAAGCTTATAAATAAAGGAGAATCTCATATTCATGGAAACAAACAGTTGACTTTAAGTGAGATTTTAACTTGATTTTAGGATCTAAATTAGTATCATTCTTGAATCTAAATTAGCTTGATTTTTGAATTTGTACAAGCATCGGTCATAGTATCAATTTTACATGATATATGGTCCATGGCTCAGGTATCAATAATTTACGAGTCTGACTTACCAGATATATTTTGTGAGGCCATATTTGCAGAAGGCCCATTAGTGGGTCCTAATTGGCGGCCCAAAAGATCAACAAGTCTTTACATTTCATTGGGTGTGAAGCTTGGAAATAACACAGACGCGTTTGGACCTGGCAAAAAAGGACCCGGACATGTGGGTCGATTCGTACCCGGCCAAAAAACCCGGGCACGGGTACTTATTTTGAAGACCCGCTAAAAACACTCGTACCCGAACCGACCCGTAATTTTCGAGTAAGTTTTGGTCGGATACGGTTTACCCGGGCTACTTGTATTTTTCAACTATATAAGCAAGTGCTAGGGTTTCTTCCTCTTGCTAATTCTTCTCTCACCTTTTCGTGCGCCGCTCTTCCCCTTCTCTGAGCTCTCTCGTGACTCTCTCTCTCTCTCTCTCTCTCTCTCACTACGGTCGACGGTGCTCTCTCTCTCACGACGGTCAACGGCGCACAACGGTTGACGTCGCTCTTTCACGACAGCGCAGTCAGATCCACCACCAGTCAGATCCATTGTGCTCTTTATCTCACGCCGTCGCTCTCTCTCACCATCAGCCAAATCCATCAACGACCAAGCTATTATCGCCTCTCACTCTCCGCCGTCAGATCTGCCGCCGCCGACTCCGATCAGATCGGCTATGGATCTGCCGCCACCGTCTCCGATCATTTTTATTTGTGTTTGTTTGTTTTATTTGTTTAAGTATTTTATTACTTTAGAGGTGGGAAATAATTTTGTAGGTGATTTTCTAGTTTTTGTGTTAGATATTGTGCTTATTGTGTTTGGAGATTTGGAGTGATTTGTGTTGGTTTGAGGATTTATTTGAGAAGTACTAACCTCCAACTGCAGCAAAAATTCAATTATTTCCAAGTGAATTGTAAAAATAAATTAAAACGAAAGTTATTGCTGTTTTAGTAGTCAGAAAGAAGGGAAAGAATAGTGATTATCTGTTAATAAAAAACTAAAAAAAAAATAAATTACCTGCAGGTAATACCCTACCCGTAAGGGTAGGGTACGATTCCAGAAAAACCCTACCCGAAAAAATCCGGATAAATTATACCCGACCTGCTTTTACCCATACCTGACCGGGTATACCCGTTTGCCAAGTCTAGACGCGTCAGATGTGGTAGCGAACTGCTGGCCAACCGTTGTCGTTGGTGCTTTGTCTCCGGGAGTGCGCGGCCGTGGTTGATCTGCAGGACAATGATTTGGAAATGTCGCGGATGCATCGGCAAACGGCTGGGCAATCGCAGCTGACGGTGTTGTGCCTCTGGCTGCGTGGAGCCATGGCTGATTTCCTCCTCGCGGTTTGGGCCTTCACCATCCAGGTGGGTATCCGATGATCTCATAACAGTTCTCTTTGGAGTGATTGGATCGATTATACTTGGTACAGTGCAATCCACCATGCCGTCTTTCTCCCGATTTTTCACCACACTAGTCAGTTTTTTGGGCCCCTCCATGCCGCATGTGGTGCTTTGTGGCTTCAGTAGTAGGGACAGTGGCAACCACCTGCTGTTTTTCTTCTTAGGCAGCCACAGCGTATGCTCTCCCAAGTCTTGGCAATGGATCGATGTTTAGGATTTGGGATCGCACCGTCTTGTAAGCATCGTCCAATCCAATCAAAAAATTGATGACTTTCTCTTCTTCCCGCGTTTCCTGCATTTTCTTTCTGGCACCCGAAGTACACACAGGTAGGGGTTTAAGATTTTGTAATTCGTTCCACACACCCTTTAACTTACCATAGTATGTAGAAATGACAGATTTTTCTTGTTGTAATGGAGCAATAGATCGCTTCAGGTCATACATTAAGTGCAATGCCCTGAGTAATCGTTCATCAAAATCGCACCAAATTTCATTTACAGTATCTGCATGTGCAGCACCCGTTTGTAATTATCTAGAAAGAGAATTGACAATCCTTGATTTGACCACTGCGTTACACTAGATCCATGATTGAAAATCCCTGGAATGAACATTAGGTTTTGCTGTTGACCCATCCACAAACCCTGCCTTGTTCTTGGATTGGAGCGCCGTCAACGTGTTATGTTTCCAAGTGAAATAGTTCTCTCCATTTTCACTTAGAGGTTGTGTAACGAAGATCAAGCTTGGATGATCAGACGAGTGCAAGTTGAACGGGGATTTGGTGTTAATTGCGATGTTTTGAACATTCGCAATGGGCGCTAAACCCTCGTGAACATAACTTGCAGATTCGTCCTCCATGACTAAAAAATTGAAAAGAAATGCCTATGCTAGAAGGATTGCTCTGATTCCATAAAGAAATGAAGAATTGTATTCATTTGTGTGTATCTACAGACTATGTTACATGGACTCGGTATAAGTGTCCGGATCGGATACGTGTCCAAATGTCGGACTCGTCTAAATTTAAAAACGCAAGACCACGGGGACACGGCAAAATGTTCATATTTGTTATTACTTTTTAGTTATTTTGAAGACAAAAATGTGTTTTATGTGATGCAGCTGGTTTTAATTGACAATTTGTTTCGTCTCAAAGCAATAACTAATTTAAACAAGAGACTATAAGAGAGTATCATAATGGCATATTCTATGAGATGTGTTGGACACATATCTCATACCCATGTCCAAGTGTTGAGTGTCCGAAACGAGTATTTCATGCAAACCGAAGAGTTCATGTAACATAGTCTACAGAATGACAAAGCATGCTTTTATATACAACATAGCAATCAATTTAGATCTTAAAATCAAGCTAATTTAGATCCAAGAGTCAAGTTAATATAGATCCAAGAATCATGCTAATTTAGATCCTAAAATTAAGCTAAAATCTCACTGAAAGTCAATTGTTTGTTTCCATGAATATGAGATTCTCCTTTACTCCTCCTCAAGTTGGAGCATGAATATTTGAAATGCCCAACTTGCCCAGCAAATGTGGAAGTGTTCCTGACCAAGTGCCTTGGTGAAAATGTCTGCAAGCTGATATCGAGGGGAAATCGGTCGAGGTAATAAAGCTTTGGATTGAGTATGGTGCCGAAGAAAATGACAGTCTATTTCAATGTGCTTTGTGCACTCTTGAAACACTGGGTTGGCCACAATGTGTAATGCGGCCTGATTGTCGCAAAATAAAGAAACCGGATTTGGATAAGAGACCCCTAAATCAGAGAGGAGGTGAAGAAGCCAAATAATCTCACTTGCGATGATGGCCATTGCCCTTTATTCTGCCTCAGTGGTGGAACGCGAGACTATGGTTTGTTTCTTTGAGCGCCAGGAAATGGGTGAAGATCCCAAAAACACGATATATCCAGTGGTGAATTTGCGAGTTGTTGGACAGTCAGCCCAATCGGCATTGCAATAAGTGTGCAGGGATAGAGAACTGTTGGAGGAGAGCAAAATACCTTGACCTGGAGAATTTGAGGTAGCGAAGAATGCGTATGGCAGCATCATAATGTGGTCGTCTTGGCTTGTGCATGAACTGATTTAGGATGTGCATAGCATAACTTATGTCTGGACGAGTGATCGTGATGTAGAGTCTATACTGTCCTGGATCATCCGCATAGTTCTCTTGAATTAGGATCAAGTTGATGTTGTTCAACCATGGGTGAGGAAGATGGCTTGCAACTTGTTATACCACATTTTGTTAAAATGTCAAGAACATATTTGTGTTGGCTCAACGCGATGCCATCAGAAGAACGTGTCACCTCAATGCCGAGAAAATACTTGAGTTTACCAAGATCCTTAATATGGAACTTAGTATCCAAGTATATTTTTAGCCAAAATTTTTTAGCTGAATTAGTTCTCGTCAGTCCCCGTGATAATCATGTCGTCAACATAATAAGGACAGCAAGAAAAGATCCTTAACGAGTGAATGTGAATAAAGAATGATCAGATTGAGACTGAATAAAACCTACTGCAAGTAAGGACTGAGTAAACTTGTGATACCAATTGTGTGAAGCTTGACGAAGCTCATAGAGAGACTTTTGAAGACGACACACACGATTCTCCCCCTGTTTAGAAAAAAATTGAGGAATCTTCATGTATACTTCCTCTTCTAAATCACCATGCAAAAGGGCATTGTTGACATCTAACTGATGGAGTTCCCATTTCTTTATTGAAGCAATGGCAAGAAGACACCGCACAGTAACTAGTTTGGCAATTGGAGCAAATGTTTCATGAAAAATCTAGACCTTCAATCTGGGTGTATCCCTTAGCCACAAGTCGTGCTTTGTATCTCTCCAGAGTGCTATTTGGGTGGAATTTGACTTTGTATACCCACTTAGAATCAATGGCACGTTTTCCAGATAGTAATGGCACAAGTGTTATTAGCTTCCAAAGTGGAGATCTCCTTGGCCATGACATCCCTCCAATGAGCATGTTTCACTGACTGAGAAAATTTTTTGGACTCATCGACTGAAGAAATGGCCGCTAAAAATGCAGTATGAGTTCTAGAAAATTTGGATCTAAATTAGCTGGATTCTTGGATCTAAATTAGCTTGATTTTAGGATCTAAATTGATTGCTATGTTGTATATAAAGGTATGCTCTGCCATTTCGTAAATACACGCAAATGAATACAATTCCGCATTTCTTTAATAGGGATGTGAACGATGGAGAGAATTGCCTTGACTAAATATTACCTGGTAATCTACACCCTAAAATAATTATGCATGCAGATATGTGAATGGATGACAAAGCAAGGAGATATCAAGCTGCTGGACGGAGATTATGCTGTCCATTTGGACCTGATTGCTAAAGTTCGTGGCATGAAAAGTGCAGAAAAGTTTTTCGAAGATCTTCCTGATCGAATGAAAGGCCAGCCCACCTGTACTGCCCTTCTGCACACCTATGTCCAGAACAAGGCGTCTTCTGAGGCAGAGGCTCTGATGGAAAAAATGTCAGTGTGTGGTCACTTGAGGTATCCGCTTCCTTACAACCACATGTTGTCCCTATACATTTCACAAGGGCAACTAGAGAAGGTCCCGCAAATAATTAAAGAGTTGAAGAAAAATACTTCACCAGATATTGTCACTTACAACCTGTGGTTAACAGTATGTGCATCACAGAATGAAACTGAAATTGCAGAGAAAGTCTTCCTTGAGCTAAAGAAGGCAAAAGTAGACCCCGATTGGGTGACATATAGCACATTAACGAGCATGTACACAAAAAACTCACTCCTCAAAAAAGCAGCCTCCACTTTGAAGGAAATGGAGAAAAAGGTTTCTCAAAGTGTTCGAGTTGCTTATGCCTCCATTATTACTTTGCATACGAGCCTGGGAAATTCAAACGATGTTCGTCGAATGTGGAAGAAGATGAAGTCAACCTTCCGCAAAATGAATGATGCTGAGTATACTTGTATGATATTGTCACTACTGAAACTCGAGGAGTTTGAAGAAGCGGAGACTCTCTATAATGAGTGGGAATCAGTGTCACCTACTCGTGACTCCAGGGTTCCAAATCTACTTCTGGCAGCTTACATTAATAAAAATCAGATGGAAATGGCCGATAAATTTTACAACCGAATCGTGCAAAAATGATTTTCTCCTAGTTACACCACGTGGGAGCTTCTTACGTGGGCTTATTTGAAAAGGGTTCAGATTGACAAAGTTCTCGATTGTTTCATGAAAGCTGTTGGTAGTGTGAAAAAATGGGATCCTAATGAACATATCATTAGAGAACTGTTTAGGATCCTTCAAGAGCATGGCAATGTTGAGGGCGCGGAGCAATTGCTTATCACTCTTCGGCGTGCTGGCCATGTGAATACAGAGATATATAATTCACTTCTACGGACTTACGCAAGAGCTGGTAAAATGCCACTTATAGTTGCAGAGCGGATGAACAAAGACAAGCTACAAATGAATGAAGAAACTCGTGAGCTTATTAAGTTAACCAGCAAAATGTGTGTAAGTGAAGTCTTAAGCTGCCCTTCAACATAAAAAGCATATATAGTTTTTGTTGAGATAAAAGGGTTCATACCCTGTTGTTTTGGTAGAGTTGGAATAGTATTTGATCTGATGTTGAGTTTGACTTCTTTTAGCTGCGTTACTTCTTGCTGTCTATTAGGTTTTAAGTGAAACATCATGGATTTGCCAATGGAGTTTACTCCAGGATGGACATAGATTTTGGGGTTCCTGGTCTGTAGGTGACTAGGCTTAACTCAGGTTCCTTGTATTGGAGTTGGTACGATATATTCGGCTGAAGGAGATTATATTCGGAACATTTTCATGGAGGAAAAGCTCATGAAATCCTGGTTACTTTTGCTGTCCCAAAAACCGTTTGAAACGAGAATTAGAAGTGAAATATGTTGGGTATTGAAACGGGAATTAGAAGGGAATTAGAAGTGAAATGTGGCTACTTTGTAAAGGAGGCCTCAGAACTAAGGCAAAGCTCAAAAAGTGGAATATGAGTCCTGAAGATCAATGTGTACTGTGTCAAGGGCGTGCTGAAACTGAAGATCATTTGTTTGCACAATGTTCTTATGCCATGGAAATCTGGAAGATGACATTTCAGAAAATGCAGGTACAACTACAATTGGTATCATGGACTCAGTTCAGTGCTTATGCTGCTGAATTGTTTAAAGGAAAAAGTTTTCAAGCCAAATTAGGAAAGCTAGCAGTGGCTGCTACTTATGGGATTTGGCAGGAAATGAATTTAAGGATTTTTGAAAGAAAAGGAGCCAATGTAGAAGGGTGTATGCATGTAATCCAACAATGGATTAGGTATAGAACATACAGCTGGTCTCCTGCTCTGTCTACAGATTCAAATGTTGCATTATGTCAAGCTTGGGATTTAGAGGAAGATGTGTTGCTGACAAAGAAGTGAAGGAGGAAATTGTATAGAAAGATTTTGTTATGGTTTTGAATTTTACTTGAATGTTTGCATAGAATGTAAAGAGAGGAATAAACTGTAAATAGGAGGTGAGATAGAAAGAAAATGTAAATGTAAAGATGTTTGCACTTTATTGGAATACAAAAGGCCTTTTACCAAAAAAAAAAGAAATATGTTGGGTATTCGCCATTAAGTAGAAGAAAATGCACTGAAGTACCTAATGCTGCTGCTGAAACAGACGCAGGTTTGGCTCCTCTCTGTCTCGAGGTAAATGGAGGGCCTGTCGACTATATTTCAAATGTCCAGGATGCAAGACTAGCAGGATACGAAAGATGGGACGGCACTAAAGTCTCTTAGATGTCATATCGAAGCTGATAATACAGAATAAAGACATTAATAGTGTGTTTGAAATTATACAATTGATGAATTTTTATTAAAATTTTTTGTTTGAAATATTAAAAAAATTAAAATTGAAATTAAATTTTATGTGATTTGACTGAATTTGTTCTTATAGTGTGAAATTCGACGAAAAATGATCAGATTTTATGAGATTTGAATTTACTTAAATTGAAAGTAATTATTTATCTATCTTAACCTTTTCTGAATCTCTATAACATTGAACTCGCCACTACCGTCTTCATTGTTTTTACTACTTGAATTTACTTGAATCGAAAGTAATTAATTATTTATCCTAACATTTTCTGAATATCTTTAACAATGAAATCACCATTGCTGTCTTCATTGTTCCTATTGCTACACCACTTTTAGTACGACCACCACTTCCATTATTGCTATTATCACCGTCACTAGTACTAACACCACCTCCACCACTACCACCCATTATTGCCACCGTTGTTGCCGCCACTGTCGCCACCCTCACCACCACTGCTACCATTGCCACTACTACTGCAACTACCACAGCCGCTACAACCGGCGTCACTACTACCATCGACGTCACTTGGTCACCACCAGTTACACGTCGTTATACCTTAATACCACCACCACCATCACCACCACCATCATTACCATCACTTGACTACCCCCACTACATTCAGGAATGATGTTGTCGCCGCCGCCGCCATCACCATAGGGTGGTACTAGTATACTTGAAATCACTTACCGTAATTCGTTTTTAATCATAAGTCAATTATATAATAATCTTAAATTGTATTACCTTTTCATTTTCTTTGTTCTCCAAACAAAAATAAGAATTCTGTGATTTGAATTCTTTTATGTTCCTAGAAAAAAAATAAAAGAAGTAAATTCAATTTTAAATTTGAAATCTATCTAAAATTTAAAAGAATTAGTTTTAAAAAGATCGTAACCGTAAAAAAATAAAATAAAATCAGCCGACTGTGATGCGCGAATCGAATCGCTCTCCAGGGCGATTCAATATTGTCCAAGACGACAAGACCCACACTGCCAGGCCTTCTTTTGCTGCTCACACTCTTCTTCTTCCCGAGTGGACACGATTCTCATACAAAGTTCCTTTACATCTGCCTTCGTACAGGATGGAACAATCAGTCGTACGTCACGTGTCTGGTGAAGGGTCCACCTTCCTAAACCAAACTGGGAGCTTTTCAAGATGTTGGTGCGGTGGTTGAGAAGAAGAGGCACTTGCCGGCCGCTGCGTACATACGCCATATTCGACTGATACGTGAGCCACCATCTAGCGTCCAGCTGATTATCATCATGGGACAAGTTGTTTGTTTTAGGAAAATGCTTAGTAGTTACATTAACTTCAGGGGAAGGAGAGGGGTTTACCGAACCCAACCCAACCCAACCTATCCACAGCTGACATCCCACCATCACTGTTGCAGTTATCTCCGTTGTACCTTAAACAAGAAGAAGGGTTCTCTGTTCAATTACACAATTGTCCTTTGGTTACTCCTACAATGTTTAGACTTTATGCTAAAATTTCAACCTTTTGCATTTCAGACATTTCTCGAATAACTAGTTCTTTTCGAAGTCAATTCAACACAAGATTGCAACGAAAATATTGAACATTGCATATGTGAGGCACAGTCATTTCGATGTCGATTTACTGAAGGATGTCGGTAATAGTGATTATTTTGATACTAAGCAGGATATGAATTTATTAGATCCAAAGAATAGTTTCACCGTTTGAATTTCAATTTTTTGCCGCTAAAGGTTCTGTAGATGTCGTTATACAAGACTTTTAATGCACTTGTGAAATTCAAATACCGAAAGTGAAGCTTATATTTCACTTTTCTATCTAGTCTCGATTATTCAGTAATATGCTGTTTTTCCTTTCCTTTCATCTGCTATAACGTAGACAACACTATAACATGAATTGTTGAAAGATCCAAGAATTTAAGTTCAAAGACAATCATTTGGAAACTTTTGAAATTACTAATTGACAATGAAGGAGAGGCCTAAAAAACTTAAATCTTGGAGTACTATTTATTATTTGCTCGATGTGAAATTTACATTTCTTAACAAAATAAATAATAGCTTTGACAAGCAAAATCAAAAATTTTATAAGTCTCAGAAGATTCAAGAATTTAAATCCAAGACAACTGAATTTATAGCTTCACGTTGTTTGTATAGGATGAAGCACTCCATTCGATAAACAATTTTTTTGGTAGCAAATTTTAATTTTTTGTAACTCTCGAAAGGTCCAAGAATTTATATGCAAGCCAACTGAATTAGTAACTCCACTGTGTTGACCGGAATTAAGCACTTCATTTAAGAAACAATTTTGAGGTAGCAAATGTAGAAATTAGTTCCATAAGATCCGAGATTTTAAATCCAAAACAACTGAATTTATAGCTTCATCATGTTTACCGAATTAAAGCATTTTATTCGAGAAACAATTTTATAATAACAAACTTAAAAGTGAAAGTTTATACTTTTGAATACACTAATAGAAACTTTGGTAAATAATAAAAGATTACTCCATCCGTTCATTGAAAAGCTTTGTTTGACATTTTGCAAAAATCTAAGGTAAATTTTGATGCATGTAAACGTAAAAGCTGAATTCAAAATAGCAATATGAGATGTAACAAGCATAAGTCAAGCCAATATGAAAACTATGAACACGGTCGAGATTCTTGTATGATAAGGTTATTCTAAGAATTTGCAAAGAGCAGCAGCCAAAGAGAGAAAAAACCAATAAAAACATAGGAAATAAATGATTTAATTACTTTATGTATTGGGAGGCCAATTTGGTAACTCAAGCCGTCGTCTTAAAATCCTTAAATTGGTTTTAAGCGTAATTCCTCTCGGGAATCAAGGGCAATCTTAAAAAAATTCCATTTAAAGACAATTGCCAGCTCTACTCTCCCTGGATGCGCGTGAGAAAAACGCTAACAGACGAGTTTCCAACGTACAAGGAAAGTGCATTACAAGCGCCAAATAACACGCTTTGCCTAAAGTCCGTCCAATATACATAAAGCACTGACCCTTGGAATTTTTTTAAAATGTGGGGAATTTGTATGATTAATATTAATATTTGCTCTTCCTCCACGTAACTTATAATTAGTTACGTTGCAGGTTTGGAGTTGGAACTGGACATCTCCTCTAATCCATTCCAGAAACCATATTAAACGGTCAATCTCCTTATCCCATCTCCCCCATCTGCACACACACAGAGTAGCCATGGCTGAAGAAGGAGAAGTCATGGCTTTCGCCCCGCGTTCTCGACGAGGCATGCAGTGATGTCCATTTAAAGGTGCTCTTTACAATTACATCCTCAGTGATCTGAGCTTGCTTTGATTTCCGTTTCTTGTGTTTGAATTTGTGTCCCCTTTGTTGCCTTTTGGACCAATTAAGTGGGCGTCTTTGGTTGTCCGTAAAGTGGGGGAGATGAGTACGTTAGATGTATGTTAACAAGGTTGCTTTCGCCTTTCGTTACTTTGGTTGTTCGAAGACTATGCATGATGATACGCTAACTAGAGATGCGAAAATAGCCTCTCGATCCGACCGGACCTAAGATCGTAAAGAGCAAATGGGGCATATGCGAAGCTCGTGGGCGTAGCGGTGCAGGATCACGGGTCACTGTCTGTTTTCTGTGACACCAGAGACTTTGTTCTGCACTACTTTGGAAGATTAGAATGTGTGTTTCACCGTTTGGCTTTTGCAGGAGCATGAAGATCAGAGGCACCAAAGACAAGGGAATGGTCTTAAGTCACCGGTAGCAGACTCACTGCTTCAATCGGTAAGCTTTCTTTAATCCATTTCTGTTCTTTGTAGTAACTCTTCATTGTTCTTCTAATTAGACATTAGTTGAGAGGGAGGGGGGGCTCAACTATGGTTCAGGGAACCATCTTTGTTTGAGATTCTCGAAGATCCCGGTACAGCTAATTTTAACATTGAATAGTGTATGTAGATTCCGATCCAGTTCCTCGAGGAATTATATAACTGGAACTGAAAGTTTGACTGGTCTTTCGCAGTCAACTTATTGCATCATTGTAGGGAATCCAGTTTATTTCGTCATTATAGTAATGACTAATGATTAATAGTAGTCCTTAAAAAGACAAATGAAATTGACAGTTCCATTTGTGGTATCAAATGAAAAACGAATTTGATCAAATTGCCGCGCTTTGATTTTTATACCCTAAAGCCTTCAAAGAGGAACTTGAAACAACTTAGAATTGAGTGTTTTGGGTTAGGGAAACAACTATCCAGCTGTAGCAGCAACATATGTAAAATGTGGCAATCATAACGAAAATCTTCTACTAATATCTTTGCAAATATGACTGCAGACCACATTCATAGCATCAGCAATTGACACCATCGGTAACGTAAAAAATAATGAATGCATGTTCCTGATAAATTGGCAACGCTAATAATTTAGGATTCGGTGATGGTCGAATAGATTCTATAGCGTATAGTGCCGGAACCAAGAATTAGATAAGGTGGACAAAATAAATTTTGAGCTAAGGTGGGCGAAACCTCGTTATTGAACTTTAAAGCGAATTTGTGTGGATAAATTGTATTGGTACTAGCACCAAAAAAAAAAAATAAAAACCCGTAACAAAGGCACATGTGCCTCGATTCGTGAACGTTGTTATCATTAAAAGTCAAAATTGCCGTTAAGTACTGTATTTAAAGCTCGTTTTACCATCAATATATAGTTAAACTCTTAGTGGCTTTATCGTGAAAAGAATGCTAGCCTAGCGCATGAGAGCTCTTAGCGCTCTGAATTGTAGAATCTAAGAGGCTTAGGGTCATGATCTATTCATAGCTTAAGGCTTAAAAAGCGTTAAAATCTTTTTTTTACAAATTAAGTGTGTGTGTGTTAACATCTCTTTACCTTAACTCTCAATCCTAAACTTTGTAATCATATGTACGTACAACTAGCAGTCGAAAACTATCTCGAAGCCACATCAAAGACCGAGAAATCCCACAAATTGGGCAGCCGGCGGGCCTGGAATGCAAGTGATCTTTCTGGATTCCGGCCAAAGATCGTGCGGAACAGGAGTTTTCCTTCCGCGAAGAGCAGGCGCCAAATTCCAGTCAACCACCAAGCCGGGTAATCATTTATGGGTTTGACCTTGTAAACTCTATTTTCTTCATTTTTCTCCGGTAGCCCCTCACTTTTGTCTTTGCAATTTATTACTAGTACTTTTAGTAGGTATATATATATATATATAATATATATATACACATTGAACTAGTGAATAAAAACCTTTTAACGTCGTACAGAGAGTCCTAAAATCGAATCAGCTGCACCAAAAGTTGAGGAGTTGTTGAAGGAAGGAGGGGGCTGCTTCCAATCCTCAGCGTTTTAACTGTAGTAGAAATGGCAATAATTGGAGCAGAATGACCTGGGACATCTTGCCTTTCTCCTCTCCACCGTCTGCATGCATTCAGATATTTAGCAACAAACTTTCTGAGTCACACTGTTGGACGACCGCGCTTTTAGTGATTAGAATCCTCTGCTTTTGCTGAAGAAAAGAGGCGCTGTACAAAAAAATTGCCGCTAAATAGATTTTAACGACAGAAAATTATCATTATAAATTTCAGTATTTAGCAACAACATACTTTCGGTGACAACCTTGTCACTAAATGCGGTACAAAAACTCTACTGTATAGCTGAAGATCTTGATCCCACTTTTGAAGGAATTGAATTCAACGATTAATACTGAATACCCTTCATATAAGGGTAACGGCGTAAGGCTAAACATGATCAGAATACAATGCAGCATTAATTGAAACCGATAATGAATTGCCAAGTCCATATGAGATTGCACCTCAAGATCGACGCGCTTACCATCCACACAGAAAAAAATTACAAACCTAGGATAATGTCACTAATATTTTCTTAATTTTGTCATACGGGCAGCTTGTTCTCCCGTTCTCCTCCCAACCCGTGTCGTTCAGGCTCTCAACCTCAACGTGCATGAACTGGGCTTGCAAATTAAACCTCGAGGTAATACTTCCAGTTTTACATTTCCGATGATGATGGTTTTCAAGTTCTGCAAAGCATGTTGTTACTGATCCCATATGTTGCCTGCGAGAAAAACGAAGCACAGTTCTCGTTTTATATTGCCACTGCTTGTATCATAACCAGCCATTGTCTTCTATATGCAGATAACAACAGTTCCAGTATGGTGAGCAATAACAAGGATAACGATGCAGCATCAAGCCAAAGCTGTGTCATCTCCCAAAACCTAAGTTCTTCCCCAGATATATTTCTTCCTAAGGAATGGACTTACTAGCTAGATCAGTCTATGAATTGAGCCAGGGGGGTGGTTGCTTTACCAGAATAAACATTCAAAGGCTAGCTAGATCTATAGCTGTTTGTCACTGCTTGGTCATGAAATGTAGCTCAAATAAGAACATGACGTTTAGATTTACTCCCCAGATCGTACACAGACGGACGGAAGAAGATTACCAAGAAGAAGAAGAAGTGGAAGAAGAACAAAGGACCGGGGTGGGGGGTTAATTTGTCATTCTTATAATTGTTCGCAGTACATTTAGCTGCTGATATGTACCAAAAGATACAACTTTGAAAAGTTTCTGAATAATATTTGGGAAATATGATTTTTTGTCCCTTTATTAACAACTAAGATAAAAACACTAATATTTGGAAAACTCTAATTTGAAATAGGGTTTTCAAATTACGGTTTACAAACTCTAAATTTCAAATTAGGATTTTGAAAATTGATCTGTTCCCTATCTTGATATTGATGTGTTATGTTTTTTTTTATCAAATTTTCTCGATCTGCAAATTAGGGTTTCAAAATCCTAATTTTCAAATTTTCTCAATCAGTAAATTACACTTATGCTAATTAGGATTTCAATTTTTCTCAATCTGAATTCTAAAATCCCTCCCTCGTCCCACCCAGTCGACAGCCTCTCCCTTCCTCACCCCACCACAGTGCCCACTTCACACGGCCCCTGCCGCCGTAGCCCCAGTCGCTCACCTACTCCGTTTCTGCCACAACCCAAACCCACTCTCTCGTCCCGCTGCTACCATAGTGCCAAGCCACCTGCCCACCTCGTAGCTATCATTGCGACAACACCCCCTCCCCCCAACCCCCCAACCAATAGATATATATGGACCGCTGTTGCCTTGGTGTAAGGGCTTTTTTTTGTGTGTGAAATGATGAGACGAGAGAGTAAGAGAGAGAGAGGAAGGAGAGAAAAGATAAAAGAAGATGGAATTTCAATTTCATTTAGGGGGCAATCAAGTCTTTTGGTCAAAATCGTTATGTATTTATATTTTTCGTCTGGTCAACGGATATAAGTACAAATTATTCAAACTAATGGGCACGCATGTAATTTCACCATAACCTTAGGTACTTTGCTGGAATTATTTCAAAAAAGAAAAAAGAAAAAAAGAGCTTTAATATTATCTATCCTTAAACGAAACAGTTTCAGTAACACGCCTTTGATTTCTGTATTATGCAATAGCAATGAACTCCACTAGAAACAATTTTATGGGACTGAAGGGCCTTTCTTAGAGCCCACAAGGATTTAGCCCAGGTGAATCCAGTCAAGAGCCTTCTCTCTCCCATAAGAATTGGGCAAAATCCCTAACGGGCCAGTACATTGCATTTCCCTTGAAGTCCAGCCCAAGAATGGCAACGACTAAAGAAAGAAAGAAGCCCAATTATGGCTCCATACAGGAAAACCGGAAAAACCTGGAGTAACTGGTAGAACAGTGCAGTGAGAGCTCCCATGGAAGCAACTCTTCACAAACTTAGTCCCCAATTTTGGCCACCAAAACACTTCAATAATCGAGGTATGCTTTTTCTTAATTCTCGCTCCTCGGTTTCGATTGCTTGAGAACGCAAGAAAAGAAATAGCGAAGGAAAAAAATAAATAAAAAATAACGTCCACTGGCTTAGGTTTCTGTGAGAATATTTCAATTTGATTTCTTCTGTGCGGAAGCTTCACAGTGCTTGGCGTTAGGTCCTTACAGACCGTATTTCGCTCGGTGTTTGGTGTTATACATATGTTTTTGTTGTTGGTGTTTCAGTTAAAGCTAAGGTTAGGAAGTCTTGATTTCTACTTGTGAAATAGGTGTATGGTGACCACCGTATGCACTGTTAAGTTCAGTTAATAAGTGATATCCGGAGACTTGAAACCTTGGAATATTATGCAGTACTCCCAGTGGCGGAACCAGGACTTCATCCCGGGGGGCTAAAAATATATCGAAGGAGATAAATATTGTTAGTCTGTTTTCATTTCCAGTTTCAGGTTTATGTGTCAATAGCGAATGTTAAGTACTTTCATTTTGATTCATTTTTGCCCAAGGCAAGATTAACGCCCTGATCAGAAGTCGTTTCCACAAGAAATTTCACGGATAAAAAGCAAAAATGACAAACAGTGAAGCTCATCATATAGAAAACAAACACGAAACAGAAACAGAAACAGAAAACAAGAAGGGTGTCCAAATGGGGCCTTTCAGTTACCTGAACATCTCTCTTTTGGAGACTCCTGCGCAATTCATCTAAGGCATGGACGCCACTGGTGTCAATGTCAGTAACAGCTGCAAAGAATAAGCATGATGAGAATAACTAACTTAAGAGTAGAAAAGTGCCATAACTGCGTGGTTAAAGATTCCTGGACTGGGTACGCATTACTTACGTGACATTTCAACAATTAAAAATCGAATTCTAGGTAGGACTGCAGCTTTCAATTTCTCTTCCTCATCATTCAACCATCTCAATATCCTGCAAGAAGGTTGAGTTTGGGATTAGAACTACTAAAGCTTTAAAGGGAGATGCAACATATGATGCTCCTATAATTTTGTCGACTTGGGAGGTCACTGAAGACAAGTCAGTATGTACCTTTCCTTTATGTAGTTGGAGTTTGAAAAGTAAATTGCAGAATCAACCCTCACAATCAAAATGCCTGGAACTTTAGTTGCCTCTTGTCGTAGATGGTAGATCTAAGCTAGATGTGCCAGATCTGATCTAGCCGGAGTCGCCGGAGTTGGGGTGGGGACTGTCGGACTGGGGAGGGCCTTCGCCGGCTTAGCGCTTCGGAATCGGGGGACGGCGACCGGCGTTACCTTACCGATGAACCCAGCCGACAACCGGTGGCCGTGGGTTGGTGGGTGGTGCCGGCGTGCGGCGAGCCACGGTGGCTGAGAGAGCCGAGAGAGGAGGAGAGATGCGTCAGATGCCGGCGTGAGAGCTTGACTTGACGGCGACCGCCGACCGGCGTTAGACCCGTTACTGCGTTACCTTATGGCGATGAGCCGAGACTGCCGAGCCGAGAGAGGAGGAGAGGTGCCGCCGTGCCGCGGTGAGCCGGTGACTGAGAGTTGACTGTGAGACTGTGAGAGCCGAGAGAGGAGGAGAGAAAGAGAGAGAAAGGGAAAGTTGCAAATGAAAAAAAAAACACTATATATATATTATTATTATTTTTTTTCAAAATCTGAGGGGGGGCTATAGCACCCCCTCGTACAAGCGTGGTTCCGCCCCTGAGTACTCCCTCCGTCCCCCGTTGAATTTTTCCTCAGTTAAAGCTAAGGTTATGAATTTTTGGTTTCTAAAATGTGAAATAGGTCTATGTTGACCACAATATGCACTCTTGAGTAAATAAGCGATATTCGGAGACTTGAAACCTTGAAATGTTATGCATTACTTCCTCCGTCCCATTGGATTTTTCCATTTGACCTTTTGCAAATTCTTGAGATATATTTTAGTACTTGCAAACATCAAATCAAACTCAAATAATACTCATGTAGTAAATACTTATCATCGGAACGGCGTGCAGGGCCGGGGGGGTAGGGGTGGGGGGGGCACTGGAATGGGGGGAGTATTATTAACACAAGGGCCAAAAGATGACATATACGAGCTCAAGAGTCTATAGGCCATCCAAAACCCAAGAAGGGCTTCGTTGCAGTTATCCTTCTTAGTAGAATCAGTTGTGGTAACTTCCTACTCCATTGGAGATACTATTTTTGTATATATCTAGCTGGTGCTTCTTTTTGGTTTGGTCGATATATGATGTAGTTAAATATGAGCTACATTATCCAAGTGCCGCAAAAGAAATGGTTGCAGAATCAGAATACTGTGGTATCCCAGATAGATGAACTTTATTGCAGGTTATGTGTACAGCTAATGACCACATTGCACTTCATTATTTTTCCGCACTTTGATTACTAACTATATGTATATTTGAGTCATTATGGTTTGCACTAAGCCAGCTTTCAACATCATCCCTTGTTTCTCAGAACTGGATTTGAATTTTCTGCTGTTGCTGTTTTAACTTTTTTCCAATCAATTAATAAGCTGATTTATGTAATCCGTGTACACTGATTTGTCTACAGTGACTTCAGCTTCAAGATTAAATGAAATTGTTATTTGTTTAGACCGTTTAGATAGAGTATTGTCATACATGTATATACACTTGGCAAAACATGTTATGCTACTGTATTATTTGTTCACTTGTTATTCTAGTTGGAAAGATATCTTCTGGGGTTCTAATTGACATTTGTTGATGATAAACCACCTACCGAATTTCCATGGCAATTGATGCAATCTAGGGTCGTTTGCTACGCCAGCTTTTTGGTTGTTCCTTAGGGGCTACAACACTGGCCTACTAAGATCTAAGTTGTGCTTTGCTTAGCCATTACTTGTTTCTGACATACAGGTGGGCAGGCTGCATGCAGTCTCCAGCTTTATCGCCCATTATGTGCTAGAGCTTGTGTTTCCCTGAAAGCAAGACCTTCAGAATTCAGCAGAAGG
This sequence comes from Escallonia herrerae, assembly GCA_033070095.1. NCBI lineage: Eukaryota > Viridiplantae > Streptophyta > Magnoliopsida > Escalloniales > Escalloniaceae > Escallonia > Escallonia herrerae. The sequence continues at coordinate 81,729 of JAVXUP010002835.1, forward strand.
CATTTTGTGTTGTCAAGCAGATCCTTCTGCTTCAAAGCAGACAAAATATTTTCTACTTGTCTCTCCAATCAGTGCAGAAGTGACAATGCGTGCATCAAGGCGACATCTGCAGAGTCTCTAAGTCATGAACTGACAGAACGTGATGATGGATCATGTGTAAACATTTCAGATGACGCCACTAACTATTCAACCCTGCAGTTCAGACCTAAAATGTTTAAAAATAGATTTCTTAACTTTGTACGTTTGAGTACCGTATTCAATACCGCCGCTGAATCTTTTTTCAAGAGTGAGATACGTCGGAGGTTATTTGTGACTGCCTTTTTAATTGTGATAAGCCGTATCGGATACTTCATTCCTCTTCCAGGGTTTGATAGAAGGCTGATTCCAGAGAACTACCTAAGCTTTGTCTCAGGATCCGTTGGTATGTTATGTGCTTGTCTGAATCTATATTTTCATTGCATATTAAGTTATTGCAGGTATTAAACATCAGCTTGCACTTGGTTCCTTAATTTAGTTATGTGAGTTTTCTAACTGAAACGTGGCGCATTCAAGGAATCTGCTATAATTCAATAGAAGCATTTTGTGATGTTGTGTTAAGGCCTTTTTAGGTCCATGTATCGAGATTCTGATTTGAGCTTATTCGCTGTTATTTTTTCCACACTTTACTGCATCATTAATGTCCTTCAGTACATTGGTCCCTTTCTAAGTACAAAGTTGAAGTATAGTCAGTGTTGAAAAGAGAGGAACAAAAAGTGTTTTGAGGATGAAGAGATGTCCTCAGCTAGTCTAAGCCTTCTTTTTTCTGGTTTAATAAGGATCTTCCTGCATCTGAAGAGCCTTCCATCGATTGGGGAGAGTAAGGTAGGTAAGGTAACTTTTTGTGCTCTCTATGTGGAAGAATAGAAGTAGGTCCGCGGTTCATTTTTGGCAGTGCCATTTTTCCTCTCAATTGCGGCCTGGAGGTTGTTGGTTTTGTATATTTAACCCTCCCCCATTCCTCGCGAGCTCCTCATAGATTAGTCCGCTGTTTCATTAATACTACTCAGATGATTTTTGTTTCCACGCTCCATAGCGACATCGAGCTGGTTAATTTATTAGGTAACATTTACACATTATCTTAATTGCTTTTTTTCCTAAATAAGATCTTATGTTTTCGCAGACGAGCTTGGTGATTTTGCACCGGAGCTTAAGCTTTCGCTTTTCCAACTTGGAATCAGTCCACAAATTGCAGCATCAATTCTTATGCAGGTTTGCCACTTTTCTGGCCTTAGATTTGTGTTATTTAATTTCAATTTAAAATATATTCAGAATGCATTTTTGTTGTTAACATCTTGCGGCAACCCTAGTGCTTCTTTATTATGTTCATTTGGGCTTGATGATCGTGTCCTGAATTTACTTTATCGATGTGGCCGTGAGGCTTCTCGTATTTTCTAATGCTAAGAAACCCAGCTTCAAAGCATTATGGTGACATAGACGCCTCATGAGCTATGTAGTGGCATTAACTCTATTAGTTGCTCATGGCATCTCAGTGCCTCCATTAATATCTACTTTTTTTTTTCAGCAGAGAGTAGGCTTAGTCAATGAAGCGCCCTCCCCCCACCCCCACCATATAAAAAGAAAAAGAGACGATTAATAACTGGACATTCTTCTCTGCCAATTATCTCCAATCTTTTGTATTATGCTTCACCAAAATTTTTATGCGGAGCTTGTTCCTAAATTGCACCTCTCACATGTTCAGGTACTTTGTCATGTTGTTCCTTCCTTAGTCAAGCTGCGGAAAGAAGGCTTGGATGGTCATGAGAAGATTAAGAGTTATATGTGTGTGTAGTTATTCTCAAGCAGTGAGACAAGTCTTGCTACTCTATTTTGCCACCCATGTGGCTATTGTTATGTTATCCACAGATGGAAGGTTACAAGTACTGTGAACTTTGTCTATTGCAGATGGTGGATCTCACTTGGATTTGCAATACTGGAGGCTTTGATTCTTGCTTGTTATTCACTTCCATATTCGATTTATGCAGCTAGTCAGAGGTAATGTTGTGGTAATTTGTTAGAATTTTTCCTCTGACGAGGTATTGCAAATGTCGCAAGGGAATTGATATGCGCACTCCATAATTTACCACCTAAACTCTTTCTCACTAAAGACTCAAAAGGGCCTCTAAAGGGAATTGAAGAGATCAATTACCTATCGTCAATCAGTATAGTCTGCAAATTCCTATTAATGTGCTAGTGAAATTTTACAATATATAAATGATTTATGTGCATTGTTCAATTGCTTTCAAGCCTCTTATGCGGGAAGCTGTATGATTCTATTTCCAATTTTTAAAATTTGTTATGTGACATCTCAGGAGGATGATTCATTGTCATTGAGCTAACCATTCTATTATTCCTTAGTGCTAATTTTCTTCTCCGAAAATATCAGTTTAGAATGTGTATGCCGACTTGTACAGACTTTGTGATGCTGCATTGATCACATTTTTGTACGATCTTTGACAAGGTTGCTTCTTGGGGCCATGTCAAAAGATATAATGAAACTGCTGAATATATAATAGGGAAACCTTGGTGCATCGATGAGGTTTCTCCATTTCGACCTGTAATTCATGGGTTCGGAAATTGAAAACAGCCACCCCACAGAAGGGGGGGGGGGGACCTGCAGTGCTGGAGCCTCATGCACTGGGCTGTGCTTTTTTTTTTTTTGGTTGAAGTGTATAAGATCTACTCAGGATATTGTTATTTTGTGGAGGGATGGTTTATGGCATTTTATGCTATTTGCAGGGTAAAGCATGTGATGTTGACGACGTTTCTATTGGTCTGCGGTGCAATGACTATGACATGGATTTGTGACAAAATATCCGACTCTGGTTTTGGTACTATTCTTTACGTCTTCAACTCATTTATGTCTTGGTTTTCATTCCACCTTTGATATAAACTATTGCAGCCCCTGCTAAATTTCGTAGACTTCTTTGCTTACGGTATAATTATGTGCTCCACAGTATGAGGAAAAGCGGACTTCAATACAAGAAACTGAAATATGTATAAGTTCATTTTTGTAGCCAAATGAAAATGACAAAAGAGAAGAAAATGTTAGAACTTGGAGCTCTGAGCAAGACCACATCCCTCCTTCTCCTCCTCCTATCATCTGTGTCCGGATCATTCTTACTGACCGCCACACCCTTGTTTTTCTGCAACCAGTATGTTGTTTCACTATGAAGCACTCGAGGAGGGTGTAAAACTGTATAATTACTGTGGAATAACAAAAAAGATATGTCATTAAAACCCAGAAGAAGGCACTGAGCAGAAGAAAAGAAATTATCGCTTTCTGTATTTGGGTTATACACAGCCTGGCTTGAGGTTTGTTGGAAACATTGGTGTAATTGATAGGAAATAAGATACAACCAGTATTGCATTTGGACTACAAACCTGGCTCCCTTCTGGCTTTAAGAACAACCCAAAATTTGTTCTAATTCCTGGCATTCTTCTGGCTAGATATATTTCAGCCGAATTTATGTTTATGGTATTTACATAATTTTTGGGTGTATGATACAGGCCAAGGATCATCTCTGCTTATATGCGTGGGAATTTTAACTGGCTACGTGGATACATTATACAAGATGTTATCTCAACTCTCAGGTTAGTTTATCACAAAAAATCACTACAACTTGTTGACTATATTGTCTTTGTTATTTTTTTTTTTTATGGAGGGTTAAGGTTTTTTGTCCTCTGATTTAGTCTAACAACACCTCCTTGTCAACTACTAGAACTGATAAGTGATAATGCTACGACTTGAAGTCTTGAGACAGTACCATATGGAAACTTATAGCTCGTCTGCATGTGAACATGTTATGTGCAACTGGCAATCCCTGTGCCTTACAGAGCTGAAGATAGTTTGGCGGAACAAAAGAAATTCTTGGGGTGGAACTTGAGAGTCTGTTTATAACTGTTAAATACTTAATCCTTTGTTCCTAATTTGAGTTGCAGTGGCGTGGACAACTTTACATTCTGTTATATATCAACTATCAATTACGTTGTAATGTGTCTGATGTGTTTGGCATGAGAAGGTTACATGTGAGCTGTGTGTGTGGTACTAAAAGAGAGCTTTTACTCTCTGATTAAATGTAACTCTTTCTGCTACACTCGTCTTCCCCTAAGCTTATCTCCTCAATTAGTGAAGTCATGTTGAAACTTTACCTTGCGTTTGGCTTCCTTCTTTCAGTTATTTTGGGTGAATCTCGTTTAGTGCCAAATAAACTCAATTGATTTATTTCTGGGCATTCATTAATTTCCATCTTTTCCTCTACGTAGTATTTCTCGATTACAAATTGGGCTAATCTTGCTGCATCCAGAATTTAGTTGAAACAATTGGTCAGCTAGTAAGATTTGGGAACCAACTTGTGGGCTTTGTCATCAAAACAATAAGGTCATGTGGATATAGACATATCTTCTAGTGTGCCTACATATCACGTTGCTCTGTGGCACGTGGGAAACCTCTAGGATGATAATATATGTGAATGTATTTCCCTATTAAGTGCCACAGCTTCCTTTCCTAACTCCAATTGTGACTTTTCTTCTCTTGTGTGTTTTGCTACTTTTTTATTGATGGTAGTTTCCTAGCTTCTAAGGAGGGAAAGATTAAGCTTATAACTAGTCTGGATGGATGCAGAGATTAACCAACTTTCACCACCTTTTCATAACCCCGTTAAGCTTGTTCAATCTTCCCCCCACCCCCCCAAAGACCCATCCAGCAGCTTCAGGCACCTAATATCTCTCACAATGCAATTAAATTCAACAGTAAACTTGTGAATTTGTAAGAATAGGTAGTTCTGGCCGTGGCCTTCTGGTTTGCCCTCTCTTTTGTTTTGTTTTCCCAGAGTTCAAGTTTAGAGTGAAAATGTTTAATACTAAGTACTCAACTTGGACCTTTCCACTTATAATTACTTTTAAGGTTATTGCTTCAATGCTTCTATGATGGTTTCACCGTTGAAATTAGCTAAATAAGAAGTTAAAAGCTAAAAAGTGTCTGCTGATTTGAGATCTAAGTTTAAACGGTGGACTGAAATGACAGCATGCTGTATGTACTATCGAAACTAGCTGAATTATAATTTCTGCTTACATGCTGGATGTCTATAACTAATACCTTAATGCTTTCGAATGGATGGATACAAGTTCGTTCTTACTTAAGACGAGCCGTCTAGATTGTATGGGCAATCAACCAAGTAAGGAAGTTAAGTCAGAAAAAATAGTATTGTTTTGTCATTTAGTCTTAAAGTTTACTAAGTACCCTTTGGGCTTTTACCCTATTGCAGGAAGTGTTGTAAGCTGGTTGCCGTATGTGGTTGGAGTACTTGGTGTTTTCACTGTAGTGACTATGTGGGCGGTTGTTGTAACTGAGGGTTGCAGGAAAATCAAGCTGCAGTACTATGGCTTCAAACTTGCCTCTACTGCAAGGTGATCATGTCTGTGCTCTCTATCTAGCTGCACCTAAATCTCTTTAGTCTCAATGTTTGTTTCCATTGTCTTATATACACATGTTGTGTCTAGCAAATGTTGATCAACGTCATGAAATATAGCTTTAGTAGCTTGAACACAACCGAGTGTTGTCTCACCTCAAACCTACAGGATCTCAATTATGTGTTATGCTATTATTGTGGGGGTCTAACGTAATAATGTTTTGATAATATGATATGCAATCCTGACATTATTTCTGGGGTTCCTATCTTTTTGGACAGAGAAGACTCCCCTATTACGGAGGTGGAGCCATACATCCCATTCAATATTAATCCATCAGGAATGCAGCCCATTCTTACCACTACCTATCTCTTGGCGTTTCCCAGCATCCTTGCAAGGTTATTTCACTCACAACCAATTTAGACGCTTTCATGTGATCGTTTGCATCTTGAATATGAGGACCAACTTTCCATTCCTCTTGGGTCATCAGAATGTTTTACATGACATTGTTTATCTGCATGTGGGTTTGTTCACTATTTTCTAGATACATTTTTGGAGGCCATTTGGGAAAACAAGCTATCCAAGTTCATTCGGTCTGCCCTCCGTGATATGTCTCATTTTAGAGGCCGTCAAGATATAGGAATCTATGCGTCGATTAACTGGATTAACCAAGACAAATGTGGGCGAGATTATTTGTCGTATCCATGTATCATGTACTGCCAACACGTACACCAACCACTTCCGTCATAATAGGACCTCCATATGGCGGGACATACATGATATATGTTTATCTAGGTTTTTGCATATCCATATACGTAGTAATCATGTATTATCTTTTTAAGTGAATTAGCATTGCATAGGTCTACAAAATATGCCTAGAAATGATTTGTTCACTAGATCTACCATATTATCTCATCATTCTTTTATTGTTCTAATTCTACTTCCACATTCAACCTTCTGATAAAAATGTCAATAAGCCATGAAAAAAAAAAAACAAGAAGAAGAAGAAGAAGAGGAAGTATCCCACAATCCAAAACATGTCATGGAGTGTCCCAAACTCAAAAACAGGGTGTCCTGGTCGTGTTAATGGAAGATGTGGTCCGAACATGTTGGAGTTTCCGGAACCGTGCCCGTGCCCAGTATTGAAACTTCATTTACAACTCTGGTACTTTACAGCCATGACCTTACATGTCAGGTATGCTTGTGAGTGTGTTGGTCACGGACACTTCGCCTTTTGAAAGTGTCCGTGCTTCATAGCTCCCCGTCAAGATGCACTCAGGAATGCTCCAGTTGCATACTTTACCTGCTTGAAACTACGAGGTTTTGGCGTTGACTTTCCTGCGTGGATATATGTCGGCAGCTTTGCTCATTTACATTGACCATTTTGTGTTACTGATATAGAACTTTCTGATTGAGCTTTTTTGGCAGTCTCCTTGGGTCTTCTTTTTGGGCATATGTGAAAGAGATACTGAATCCAGAAACTTCTCTTGGAGCAGAACCATGGATTTACTATTCAATTTATGCATTCTTTGTGTTCGTTTTCAACATATTTGACATTGTAAGTATTACCGCAACCCACTGTTTCCTTCTTCTTGGAAAATACAGTGCTTTTAATTTTTTGGAAAATATATATATGCATCTTATTCCATCTCTTGTCTCTGGTATCATTCTATTGCATCCATCTTTTTCTTTTTGCTTGTCAATTATCGAGTATGAATCTTCGGTCACGGTCTGAAGTGGTGATCGGGGATGGTTGTTGAGGCAGGATCTGATATGTTTTGGTTCTGTGATGAACTGATGGTTGTTGCCAATCTTGGCTTGTTGCATGGGTTATGATCACGGTGCAATTTTTAAGGGCCGTCATGGAGAATAGGATGCATTTACTTCACGTACCATTGGGCTTGGTTGGCATAGTGGGACTACCTCATTTTTTCTTTGTCCATCTTTTTGAGCTCGGGCTTGAAGCCAATTTTGTTTCTGCTGTAGCGGTTGTACCCCTGCCTGGTTTCTTCTCAGACCTCTTAATTGAATTTTAGGAGTTGGATCCTGTCTGTTGCGTTCTTCCACTATATTTCTTGTATTACCTGAGCTATGTATTACTATTACCACTGTACCAGTCAAATACTTGATGACGGTTCAAGGTTTACACACTTTTGTGGACCCATAACACAGACCTGGTGGTTTTTTGACCAGAAGTTTGTTGACCTTCAATTTGTTGAGATGGACGATAAGCAAGGCATTAGATTCCTCCTTCCCGAAATTTCAGTGTATTTTGACTTTTCAACAATCTTCATAGCATTGCATGTATGAGTTAGACATTACCTTTGCTCAAATGATAGTTAAAATTCAAGAATGTAATATCTGGCTAGTTAAGGAGGGTTAGTATACATATGAGGCTAGTTTTTACGCATTTAAAGTACTCTCTAGAGTGTGGTTGAGAGAAGTCAGAGGCTATTGAATTTGGGGCGGTGGCAATACTAGGAAAAGGGTGCAGTTCTTGAACAGCTAGAGCTAACAGCAGACTTTGTCTGATTAAGAAGTCCTTGCAGGTTTTCTGCTTGTGTGCAATGCGACAATAGCAATTACAGCAGGGGTTACATTTTATGTCAAAGCACTATATGTACAAGAAAAGTGGCTTGACTTCTTGGTCTATTATGCAGAAATTATGACACTTAGGAAATCTTTGTCGTTATTTTACATATATGGTTGTTGTGGCCTCTGTCTGCCGTGTCAGTTCTTAAATTTTGGTACTTCTGGTTCTTCTTTTTCTTTTCCATTGTTTAGTTATGATTAATAGATACTTCGTATTCTTACTTTCTTAACTACAATACGTCTATCCAGGCGAACATGCCAAAGGAAATTGCCGATTACCTAAATAAAATGGGTGCCAGAATCCCAAACATAAAGCCTGGAAAGGCCACCATTGAGTATTTAACGAAGATCCAAGCTTCAACCCGCTTATGGGGTATATGTCCGCCCATTATAGATTAAAGTTATTCCAATATTTGAGCGACTCATCTATAACTTGCTTGTTTGCTTCTGGTCTCCGTGTTGTGGCAAAAATTGTGCAGGTGGTCTGTTGTTAACTATTTTGGCTACTACATCTACCATTCTTGATCATTATCTACGCCGTATCAACGAGGGCTTTTCTATAGGGTTTACGTCGGTTCTAATTATCGTAAGTCACTACTAACAAGAGTTGCTTTTATGTGTGTTGGAATGACTTTCATGTTTTTTCTGTCATGTATTGCTTGGGCCTCGAGATATCATCAATTAAGCAAGAACGTTGTTTATGTGCATGTTTTTTTTTTTTTCAGTTGCATGCAAACATGCAGAAATTAACTTCAGTTTAGTTGGAGGATAACTCAATAAAGAATAGTGATTTCTTGAACTAGTAAATAGCTACTGTGCATATTCAGGTGTGCATGTGCTAACTATATACCATTCAAACAAGCTTGCGATGACTCTACTTGCATGCCTGTGCTTGTACCATTCGCTGTCCTGTTTTACCATCACATAGACACGAAGTTCAGGAGTATTCGTACTTCCCATCATTTTGTTTTCCCCTCATGACTGGACCATGCACTTGCTAACCAGGTGGGTTCAATTATCGAGTTGAGAAGATCTTATCAAGCATATAATGTAATGCCAAGTTTAAGCAAAGCGTTAAGGCGGTATGGCGTATAACAGATGAAGAAAGTTTGCACTTTATGTCAAGGTACACTGCTAGAGCTATCGGAGGATCTTTTAATGGCTCTTCTTGGCTTACTGCATATAACGGGTGGCTCCATAGATCCCTTGTTCTTTATGGCACCGCGTCTTCCCACGGTAGCTTGCTTTAATTCAGAGTTGGCAAGTGCACGGGGACTCCCAAATCTCGATTGGATGTTGTTCACTATTTAATGTTGTCCAGATGAAGAAAGCTGATGGAGGACCGGCTGTGGCTACTATGCCTTGATGCTGTATGAGATCATGCAATTGATGCAGATGCAAAGCTTTCAAGGCTTGGAGCCTTCAGTCTCGAAAGGGGTTCTGCATCTTTTTTAGGAAAACAAGCTTCTCCCCGAACTGCTACTGGTGAAGAGGCTTGAAGCTTTAAAATTAGCTTGTTGTAATACTAGAAACCATATTATGTCAGGGGGTAGGGGTGGAAACTGTGCAAGTTTTGGAGCCCCATGTCAGGAAATGTGTAATATTTAAACTTCTTACGTTTGAAGAAATCTTCATATAGAGTTAGTTGACCTTCTTATTGGCTGAAACTAAGCTCTATCAGTTCAAGTCTCGGGGAGAGGTTCATTTGTGCTCCTCTAGTTTGGGTACTTAATTCGCGTTCCCTTATTGCTGTTGACGGTTCCCCTTTGCCGATAAAAACGCTACGAAAGTGACGATTCCACTAAAACTATTGCATATTCTTAATTTTTTTTGTTTGAGAAAAATACTTTCGTTTATGTGAATTTATTTTTCCAGTTTTATCTATCTATAAATAATATTTCAGTGCTTGAAAAGTCTCGTTAAAATTGCCAAGTTGCGATCTTCAATTCTTGCCTTGAAATAGGATTATCTGGAAGAAATCATATAGATATTGTTCGATCTGATCCGTTCTCAAGTATCAATTGTAACTTCGACGAATCATTCTTTTTCTAGAGTTTTTCGTTGATGTGAGTGTAAGTAGACAGTTATCTCAAGTCACAACATTATTAATTTTACATTTGTGAATACGAGAAAAATAATAGTGAGAAATGACATAGTCACTTGATAGATGCGATGAGAAAATGATATGTAAAATGTTGATACTTAAAAAAATTTCACCCATTGTTTGTACCAAATGATATAAGATCGGTTAGTCTGGTAGTGTTTTTCTTTACCTTGACTTCTTGATTATAAATTTTGGAGTCAATATCCGAATTTTTTTTTTCTCTCAATGCACCGTGCTGATGTATGGGGGTGCGCGGACTTACTTTACGCCAGAGCTGGCCGAACGTTCAATAAAGAAAGAAAAATAAAAAGTTGATATAAGATCTGGGTTAACAAACGGGTCCAGTCGGCTAGATACTTTGAGACCATTCCGCCCACTCCCCATTTGAAATCGCGAAGTGGGATTTACGTCTATCAAGCCCTCTTATCTCCGTCTCTTGCACTGCCAAGCGTGAAGGTATGCAATGCAGGCGGTGGAAGGAGAAGGGACGTCGTCGGAGTTCACAGACATCGAGACGCCGGCAGACTCTCTCAGCACCTCTCTCGTCTTCCATCTCGTCACCGACGTCCTAGGGTTCATCCTTTTCATGCACCAGCAGATCCCTTCGTAATGTTCATCCCTTACATCTCCCCACATTCCTTTCGTCATTGCTTCTTATCTCAAATTCGACTCTTGTTCATGGAATCAAGCATATGGAGTAGTAATTACGACTGCATAATCGCTTTTTATGCAATCTCATGTATGTTAGTTAATGAGTGTGTAACACCCCGGAATTTTTTTTATTGGGCTACTTGTGTAAGTCTACTTGATTCAGTGAGCTAGAAGTGATTAGGTTGGTTTATCCTCGTACCTTGGTATAGTCGATTGCCACATATTGTAATTCGTTGATGAGTTTGATTTTTCCTTTCTTTTCCCCCCTTTGGCAGCATCTTACAGGATCTCACTCTTGAATTTGATTCTCTTCGTACCGAGTATAAGGATTTGGTATGTTACTGAGCGATGGTAGTTTGTACGTATGGTAATTCGGCTTCGATTTCTGCAATCTAAGTTTTTTCGGTATTAGGAGACAATTCTTGCACAAACTGAAGCGAAGGCATCTTTAAGGAGACAGCATGTTGGGAGGAAGAGAGAGGTCAAGCAAGTCATAAGAAGACTTGACAAGTTGATGAACACAGTAGGTAGTCTCCGGACTGCGCTGCAAGTGGTGATTAGTGAAGTTCCAAATATCCAGGCAGTCATTATGGTTCTTGGAGCTAGTCCTGTACGACCTCAACACGTTTATGAGCTGTGTTTTTCACATGGAAGGGATGCTCGTGTAGGTGCTTGTGATTTTACTAAATCCAGAGCAGCAGAAACTCTTTCAAGAAAGGTTTTTTACAATAATTTACTCCTTCGTGTTTTGAACCTATGATGTGGCTTACAGTTCAAGTTTCTGCACAGGCTATCCGTGCACTGATCTCAAAGGGTGCAGGATCTGATTCTTACGCAGGTAAGTTAGCATATTTCATCAGTAAATTTGATTCAGAGATGAATTTGCTGCAACTTGAAGCTTCGTATCGCTATCTTTTAGGCCCTACCAAGTTGTTTATGTTGGTTAAAGCTCCCTCTTCTTTTAGCGCACCTCCGCATTTTATTCCAAAGCGCGATTTCAGATACTGCAAAAAGGTAATGATGACACAGCTAGCACGCACATTGAAATATTGACTTCGTTGGACGATCATAATTCTTAATACCAGTAGTATAAGCTCAATAATCTTTGGCATATTGAATATTTCTTTTGAGTATGCTTCTCGTATAAGGCCGGTTTTGTGGTAGTAAATCAAGAAACCTATATATGACCAGGGAAACGTGTAATCGCGATCCATGCCATGGCACCTAGCACAGTTCCTTCACAAAGATATTCAATGTATCTTGAAGTCTTTTTCCATCACAAACTTGTAGAATCCTCTATGAACAAAAAAGGCACTGCAATTTACCTTGAACAATTTTGCTACTTGCAGATCGTGCCTTTCAAATTACGGCTTAAGTGCCGAGCCCAATACCGGGAAACAGATGCTGCAAACTTTGTTTCTCATAGTGCAAGCTGTATCAATTCAGTGGATTCTTCTTCCAATGATTCGATCTGGTACTTGGTGTTACAAACTAAGTAACGGTATCTTATAACTTTTTGCTCTTATGTTGTTGGATGACAACCGGACAATCCAATCCTGCTGCCTTACTTCACATGCATGATATTTTTTGCCAATCCATGTGCTGATTGCAATATGCTTCGTGACTTCACATTCAATTTTCAGCATTTTTTAGCTTCTGCTTTCTTTATGTAGATTTGCGAGAGAAGGTAACATTATCGTCATGTTGTAGGACACAGATGGTTCTCAAAAACCGCATTCAATGTCTGGTTAATTAGTAGCTAACTTTGGCCTACTCATTTTTTGTTCTTTTGTTTGCTCATGAATCATTTTGATTGCCTTCACTTGGTTTTAGAATCTTAAGTTTTCAGTGGCCACAGCCATGCATTTCATGATTGCGGAGTACCAGAAGTTTTAATCGTCAGTAGCCCCTTAATTTGTTACTTAGGCTTTTTGGTTTGCAACATTTCCGCTCTTTTTCTTTTGACCTTTCCTAATCTTTGGTCGTTTTGGAGTGCACATGAACAGCTTGGAGTATGCAGTTGAAGTGAATTTTGACTTACTTTACAGGTTTCAGTGTCGGCACGTAATCAAGGGCCTGGCTTCCAGGACGTCGCCAACGGAAGAGTGATTGGTTGATCTAAAAATCTTCATTTCTTACAATTTGGTACACAAGTTCTTGTATAGTACGGCTGCAATTAAATAGTGTGAATCCTTTGGCGAAGCTGTTTCTCCCAAATTGTGATGTAACTCTTGGAAGTTTTACCAAGTAAAATGAGAAGATAGCCTGGCTTGCAGAAGCAATTGCACATTTGGTCTTGTGAGTTGAAGGAATATTGCTGCTGCGACTTTCTGAACTTGCATTTCTGTTTGGACTTCTGGTTCTATGTCACTGGTTAGAATGACATCAAAACTAGCATCTCAACGACTAAACATATCTACCAGGTGCAACCCAAACCTGGTTGTTCCTAGGCTTGGAGAAGTACAGGTACTGGGCAACCCGTTGGCATTTGAAAAGAAAGCTGGGTACACGGCAACCACCCTAGGTGGTTGAAGTCAAACCAACCACAGCCAGAGTGGATATTGAGAAGCTCCAAACACACTCCAATCCAGAGGACCGATTAGCTATTAAGCAAACTGCTTCTCCCAGAATAAGCTCGATGAATATGAATGAAATTGTTTGCAAATTCTATGCAAAATCTAGTAACACTATTGGTCGTACTTCAGAAAATCGACAACATGAGCAGCAAGAAAACCAGAAAAACCAGTCCCCTTAATCCGGAGGTTCATCACAGGAACATCCCTTGACATGAGAGTTTGCAGTCCGGTCCACGTTCAATCCAGCTTTGAAGACACTCATTATGGAACATCTACTACAACAATCTCTCAAGTCTCGTTACAAGAAACCAACACATAGCTTCTCTACGGCTGATTCCAAAACCCAACTCCGGTACTTCGCTAATACAAGCGGACAAAATTTGGAAGGAGAAGTACTAAAACTTAAGATATAGTTTCTCTACGGCTGATTCCAAATCCCAATTCCGATACTTAGCTAGTACAAGCGGACAAAATTCAGAATGAGAAGCACTAGACTTTAGTAAGACCTTTAAAGCAGCATGCACTGCTCAACATGCAACAGCAAGAAACTACTGAGAGACATCACTCACATAAAAAGCACAAAATGAAGAAGAAAAAAGGAAATAGAGAAAAAGGTGTCGTCTCGAAAAACATAATTCTACGACCTTCCTTTATAGCAGTCGAAAGCCTTCCCTCCCTCACCGTCTCTCTCTGTCCGAGACCTGAAACACGCACAAGCACACACGGTGAGAGGGAGCGATGAAGTTCCAGATCGAAGACGTGACGGTGTACTTCCCGTACGACCACATATACCCGGAGCAGCACGCCTACATGGTCGAGCTCAAGCGAGCCCTAGACGCCAAGGGCCACTGCCTCCTCGAGATGCCGACGGGCACGGGCAAGACCATCGCCCTGCTCTCCCTCATCACCAGCTACGCCCTCTCCAAGCCCTCCAGCCTCGTCAAGCTCCTCTACTGCACCCGCACCGTCCACGAGATGGAGAAGACCCTCGCCGAGCTCAAGCTCCTCCACCGCTACCAGCGCCTCCACCTCGGGGATGCGGCTCGGACGCTCGCCCTTGGCCTCTCGTCTCGGAAGAATCTGTGCATCAACCCAGCCGTTGTGTCGGCGGAGAATCGGGACTCGGTTGATGCGGGGTGTAGGAAGCTCACGGCTAGCTGGGTGAGGGCGCTGGCGGTGGAAAACCCTAATATCCCGACGTGTCGGTTCTATGAAGATTACGAGAAGGCGGCGTCTGACGCGGTGTTGCCTCCTGGGGTTTACACATTGCAGGTTCGTTTCGTATTTTGTCGAATTTTGGATTTTATTGGTGTGATAAATTGTTAGGGTTTACTAGACTGTTCAAAGGCAAATTTGAAGTTCCTGGGCATGCTGAATTGATCTCGTAAAGTGATGAATTTTGAACTCTTCTAATATATTGTGAAGTGATTGCCACACTAACACACGCCCAAAACATTCTGTGATCGAGTGTTAGTAACGGTGGTATGTTTCATGGCGTGAACTGCTTGAATTCACCCTGATTGACAAACATAAAATGAAGCAAGTAATCGTGACTCCAGCATAGGATACTGAAATGTTCGGAATAATTTTGAATTCCTCAGGTATTCATGAAGTGAAGGCTTCTTTTTGTTTGTTGCTATCCTCACAAACCTCCACACACCCCAAAAACATTTACACAAAGATTCTTAGGTATTTTCTTGGTAAATTGGTCGTAATAGTGCATAAACTTGATACAGTCTTGATTGCAACAAAAAGAGTGTAAAAATCTTTGGATGCTAAAAGAAGGGATTGTATAGCTTTGGGTTGAAAATCCACTCTGGATCGGAACTTCTGAGAATACTTCATGTTTTAGCACAATACTTGCAGGATCTTAGGGCATTTGGGAAAGAGAAGGGGTGGTGCCCATACTTTTTAGCGCGTCACATGGTGCAGTTTGCAAATGTGGTGGTTTATAGTTACCAGTACCTGCTTGATCCGAAGGTTGCAGGGATCATATCGAAGGAGATGCAAAGGGAATCTGTTGTGGTGTTCGATGAGGCCCACAATATCGATAATGTGTGTATTGAAGCACTTAGCGTCAGTGTGCGAAGGCAGACACTTGAAGGGGCGACAAGGAATCTTAATAAGATGACTCAGGAGATTCAAAGGTATTTACTCTGGTTCTTTTCCAGCAGATAGTTCTTTCTACAATTTGATCTTTCTTGCTTAATGTTTGCAACAATATCATGTTTAGCAGATAGTGCTCTCTCCCCTCTTCTTTTTGTCAACAAAATAAACTGGTGGATATTAGGTTGCTGAGTATCTTTCTTATCCTGCATTTCTCTTGCTGCATGCTTAACTATACGAATCAAATGCCCTGGGTTTATGGCTGATGGTTCGCAATAGCTACTAGCTCATAAAACCACACTTCAATGATGACATTGGAGGTATGATGGAACAGGTGCAGTTGTTGACTTTTCTTACGAAGTTTGAAAATATTAAATATGAAAAAAGGCTTTGAATGTAGAGGGAGAAAATAAGACTGGGGGCTGATCTTTGTTATATGTAGGGTTTATCCACAGCTAGCGCTAGTACCATCCATGTTACAAATTGGACAGTCCATATCTCCTTTTGTTTTTTTGTTTTCCACTGACACCAGCCGCTAATATTTCTAGTGGTTTTGACATCTTTTTATACCTTTTTTTACTAAAACTGGCCAAATCGCTATGAAGTCTAGCGGCTGCAGAAAACGCGGCGTGCTTTCTCTTTTCTCTGCCTCCCTTTCTCTGCAAACTGTAGAGATCCTATGCGCCACCATCTCTGCTATTTTTGTCGCAAAATCTTCTACTTTTCTCCGGTTGTGTTCTTCATTTCATCATTTTTGTCTGTTTTTTGTTGGAAGTTAGATCTAATTTAAAATCTGTCATTTTTCTTCTCAATTGATTGTCGTTGTGCTTTGATATATGGGTATAAATGGTGGATCTGAGGTCCTTTCTGTTTTCGGCGAAGTGTTAGGTGTCTGTGGGTGGTGATTGGTTGTTGGCGGTGGTGGGTATGGTGTTGGAACCTATGTTACATGGACTCGGTACGAGTGTCCGGATCGGATACGTGTCCAAGTGTCGGATTCGTCTAATTTTGAAAATGCAAGACACGGGGACATGGCAAAATGTTCATATTTGTTATTACTTTTTAGTTATTTCAAAGGCAAAAAGGTGTTTTATGTGATGCATTTAGTTTTAATTGACAACTTGTCTCGTCTCAAAGCAATAACTAATTAAACAAAAGACTACAAGATAGTATCATAATGGCATATCCTATGAGATGTGTCGGACACATATCCCATACCCATGTCCAAGTGTCGAGTGTCCGACACGGGTATTTCACGCAAACCGAAGAGTCCATGTAACATAGGTTGGAACCAGTGACAATGGTGGTTAGGGTGGCAGTTCTCTCTCCCTTGTTATAAAATGCTAGCGGCAATTGGAGATGGCTTGGTGGTGACGACTTGATCATGATCATATACGCAAAATGGCTTACTGATTATAATTTATGGAGATATTTTCAGTTTTTCCCCAATTAGCTGTGAATTGGAGAAATCACATGATGAGAAGATGGAAGAATAGAGGACAAAAAAACAAACAAATAAAGGGTTTGACATAAGTTTTTACTTGAACTGGCAAGGAATAGAAGATAATCCTGAGGTCCAGTCCTAGGTGCGGTTGGTTTCCATGTTTCAAAAGAGAAGTGATCCGAGCTGTCCACCAGGTGACGTTTTGACAGCCCTTTATCAGCTGTAAAAAAGGGGCTTTCCCAGCGCTAGTTGTAAACACACACATGCTATATATGTATGTATGTATGTAAGTCTCTACGTGTTTGTGTATGTTAGGAAAAACGGTGGGGGGGATCTCTAAAAATTAAGATTTGTGAGTTTGTAACACATCACTAATTTATTTTCCTATTTGGATGTGCTACTGGAACACTGTCTAGACGAGGGAGAGAGCTAAAGAAAATCATCCATGGCTTGCTTCTGTTGTCAACTCTGATGATCGAAGCTTTGTGCTTCTTTTTCTTTGTTTTTCTTCTTTCTGCTTCTTGTTCTACTCAGCTATTTCTTCTTTCTTCTTGTTTGTTCTGCTGCTTTCCTGTGTCTTCTTTCCCGTCCATGTAACTGCTAAGGAAAAGAAAATGATAATTAACTGGAATTTTTTGATTGCTATAAACTGACTGAAATGATGGGACATCAACAGCTCACAATTTCTAGCAAGTATACATAGAGAAAACTAATATTATGTGTGCGGTGTCCTGCAATGAGCGGAACATGATTTTCTGGAAATGAGTCATGTCTGTGCCACTTTTTTCATGTTATGTTTCCTTTTATGCTTGCCAGTCAGTGACAAACGAGATTGATACTTAACTGGAATTTTTGCGTGATTAAGTATATACTAAGTACTTCTTGGTTGAAAGGATGCATCACTAAAGAAATATATCAGTGGCCTTAACAAGGTTACATGCCTCAACCATTATCTATGAATATTAACTACTACGTCTTAATTACCGTTTGATCATATGTTTTGACCTTGTTTGAAATGGTAGGAAGGTTTAAGAACACGGATGCTGGTAGACTGCGTGCTGAATACAACCGGCTTGTCGATGGTTTGGCGCAGAGAGGGAATCTACCGAGTATGTGGAATTCTCATGTACAAACCACTAATTAAACTTTATCCTGACAATGGTATCACACTCACTGATCATGCAATTGTTGCAGTTGGGGACACCTGGCTTTCGAATCCTGTCTTGCCTGACGATATTCTTAAGCAAGCGGTGCCTGGACATATACGGAAGGCAGAGAGTTTCGTGTCTCTTTTACGCAGATTAGTCCAGTACCTTAAAGGTCGATTGGAGACCGAGAATGTTGAAAAGGAGGGACCGGTTGCTTTTGTAGGCTCAATTAATGCGCAAGTAGGGATTGACCAGAAAACGTTGAGGTTTTGTTATGATCGTCTGCACTCGCTTATGCTAACGCTGGAGATAACTGACACAGATGAATTTCTACACATACAAACGATCTGCGATTTTGCAACACTGGTGGGGACATACACTCGGGGATTTTCGATAATAATAGAACCTTTCGATGAGAGAATGCCGCATATTCCTGACCCGGTGTTGCAGGTTTGTTAACTTGGAATCAAGACATCTTTGTTTCTTTTCTGTTTTTGGAGAAAAGAAGTCTAATTGCCTTTTTTTTTTTTGGTACCCAGCTTAGCTGCCATGATGCTTCTCTTGCCATAAAGCCTGTATTTGAACGCTTCCAATCAGTTGTGATAACTTCTGGAACTCTGAGTCCAATAGATCTCTACCCTCGGCTTCTTAACTTTAATCCAGTAGTTAGTCGAAGCTTTACTATGTCCTTGACGAGGGATTGCATATGCCCAATGGTTCTCACTCGCGGAAGGTAAAATCAACTAAATTATCTACAGTTATGTGACCCTTCTGGTGCAGTTTTTGTTATTTAATTTTAGGTTGATAGATGTCTAGTTCTAAGATGATTCTATATGTTTTTGGTCCATCTGTTATCGTGCCAGTGATCAGCTTCCTGTTAGCACAAAATTTGATCTGAGAAGTGATCCCGGTGTTGAAAGGAATTACGGGAGGCTCTTGCTGGAGATGGTGTCTGTTGTTCCTGATGGAATTGTCTGTTTCTTTGTCAGTTACTCCTATATGGATGGAATAGTAAATAGTTGGAATGAAACGGGAATCTTGAAGGTAGATAAACTTTCTCGTACTTGTACTTACTAAGGTTTCTCTTTATGGGCTGTTATAATCACTAAAGCTTACCACTGTCTTAGTTTGGTAGCAATTCTCAGTTCTAGCTTCCGCACAATATCTTGTGCAGGAGATAATGCAACATAAGCTAGTCTTCATTGAGACTCAGGATGTTGTTGAAACTACATTGGCTCTGGACAACTACCGGAAGGCTTGTGATTGTGGGAGAGGGGCTGTCTTTTTCTGTTGCCAGGTATCTATGTTGTGATTTTTGACTTTTTAGTGACATTTTCACCCTGATCTTTGCTACATACAGTTGTAATAATAAGGCTTCGTTTGACAAAATTTTTTTTTTGGTTTTCAGTTTTTAAAGAGCAGCTTAAATTTTTTTTTTTTATAAAAACAAGTGGGTGTTTGATAACCCCTTTTTTTTTCGAGGTTTTTTTTTTTGGTGTTTGGTAACCCTTTTTATTTTGACTTTTTTTTTTGGTGGTTTGCGGTGGCGGTGGTGGGGCGTAGCGGTGGTCGACGGTGGTGGTGGTGGTGGCCGACGGCCGGAGGTGGCTGCCGGCAGTCACCGGCGGTGGTGGCCGGCGGCCGGAGGTAGCTGCCGGCAGTCTCCGGCGGTGGTCGCCGGCGGCCGGAGGTGGCTGCCGGCAGTCACCGGCGGTGGTGGCCGGCGGCCGGAGGAGCTGCCGGCCGTCTCCGGCGGTGGTCGCCGGCGGCCGGAGGTGGCTGCCGGCAGTCTCCGGCGGTGGTCGCCGGCGGCCGGCAGTCTCCGGCGGTGGTCGCCGGCGGCCGGATGGCTGCCGACAGTCTCCGGCGGTGGCTGCCGGCGGCCGGAGGTGGCTGCCGGTGGTCGCCGGCGGCCGGAGGTGGTTGTCGGCAGTCTCCGGCGGTGGTCGCCGGCGGCCGGAGGTGGCTGCCGGCGGCCGGCAGTCTCCGGCGGTGGTCGCCTGAGGTGGCTGCCGGCGGTGGGAGGGTGGTGGTGGTGGTCGAAAAAAAAAACCAAAAGTGAAAAAAAAAACCAGTTTTTGGAGTTTTTTTTTTTACTCTGCAGTTTAAAAACTGGTTTTTTAAATTGAAAAAAAAATGGTTACCAAACGCTCTTTTTTTTCAGTTTTTAAAACTGAAAAAAAGAGGGAAAAAAATTTTGTCAAACGGGGCCTAAGTTCTCTGCAGTTTGGGTTATTTAAGAGATTAATGTTTTTTGATGCAGGGGAAAAGTAGCTGAGGGCATAGACTTTGATAGACATTATGGCAGACTTGTTATCATGTTCGGTGTCCCTTTCCAGTACACATTAAGCAGGTGATTGACTAATTTATTTTCAACTTCGTGCTTACTGATGCTGGTGATGATATTTTAACTACATCAATTCAAGTTATCATTTATTTATTGGATACCGACTTGAGAAGCACTAGACATTATCAAGCTGTTTAATATGGACATACGATATAATTTCAAATAGTTAGTGTGCATTTGATGAAGGAAAAGGAGGAAACACACAATATGATATCAATTGAGGAAGGTGGAGTGAATCACACCCCTAAACGAGGTTCAAAGCCACTTGTCTGAGCCTAAATGTTTGAGAAGGGGGTATAAATCACCCATGAACAAGCTGCTTAGATAGAGGTTACCTTTACATGGAACCCTTATCTAAGCTTAAGAGTTGCTAGAATATCTCCTGAATGTAGTGCTTTAACCCTAAAAATATCTTGGTAATAATGCGAACTTGAAGACCATAGCGACAACTTTAACCCTGAAGACAAGAAACATCAAATCCAAATAAGACCTTAGTCTAAGATACTTCTCATCTATAAAGCACGGGTGCTTCAAAAGGGAAGGAGTATCGGGGTCGGGTACGGCTCGGGTGTGCACCCGTTAATTTCCATTTATTTATTCATTTATAGAAATTCGGGGCTCGGATGCGGCTCAGATACAGTTCGGGTGCGGATCCGACACTTCGGGGGTTGAGACATAATATCCAGAAGATAATTTCGGGGGTTGATACACAAAACTTAATTTTTTTTTGGGGTGAAAACATAAAATCAACGATACTTACCAGATTAGGGCACACGAGTCTCGTCTGATAGAGAGAAAGAGAGATCGCAGCAGCCGCGACATCCCTTGACACACCGGCGACCTCCCTCGACACCGGCAATCTCCCACGACACCCACCAAATAGTCGGGACCACCCACGACACCACTGAACAGCCGCGACCACCGAAAACCTCCCTCGACCTCCGGCGACCATCGGGGACCTCCGGCGACCACTCGCGACCACCCTATTCACCTCCGGCAGCTTTGCTTCGAAGGTATGTCTAATGTCTCCGACTCTCTCTGTCTTCCTATGTCTTCAATATTTTTTTGTTCTTGGTTTCTGCTGAGACTTGAACAATGTGGAATGTTTTTGTGTAATTATAGTCTCACTTCTCAAATCAAATTTTTTTTTTTTTATTTTGCTGTGACAGTGTATTTTTTTACTTGGTCCATTGTGACTTTTTTTTTTTTGTGTTTAAGGTTTGATGGTATTGAACTACCGTTGAATGGTATTGTATTTGATTTAGAAATTAAATGCTAGTTGTACATAGTAAAAATATTTATATATCATATATTATATATATAAAAAATATATATAATATTTGCCGTATCCCCGCCGCACCCGTATCCTAAAATTTTCAAAAATGCCGTATCCGCACCCGTACCCGTGCTTCTTAGCTTCTCGTCTTTATGCTCAGTGTATTCTAGCGTACCAAAAGTGGAAAAGTGTAACTGAAAATACTCATTTTGTCAAGATATGATATTGATATCTTTATTATATTTGAGGTGAAATGTCTGTCCTATTGTAAATCTACGTGCAAGGGTTAAGGTGGCTTTAGTAGATAAATGATAGACAAATTAGAGTCTATGCATTGAGTTCGGGCTCCGTAGTTTATGGCTTTATGCATTCTCTTGGATCTCTATTCTCTAACAATGAAGGAGAAAGACCAACGTAGAGATAGGGGTCAGGCTCGTCTGCACTTATCTGTGGAAAGATGTGGCTTTAATAAGCTTAATATTTTCTCCCTGATTATCCTTCCTATAAAAAACTTATGACGTGGCCTTAAATTTATTATCATGCATTTTAGTGACTTTTTTTTAGGTTATAGCCATTTCCCTTCATTTCAGTTATTCATGACGTTCCACGGAATTTGGTGCTGCTATGCTTGCTGTGTGATGCTCTAGTTAAGTCTTTAAATTGTTTGTGTGCTAAGCTGTGTTGAATATGCAGAATACTGCTTGCACGATTAGAGTATCTCCGCGAGACTTTCCAGATAAAAGAAGGCGATTTCCTGACGTTTGATGCGCTGGTATATGTCTATGGCACTAGTTTGTTTAGAAATGACTGCATCGGATTTAGACGTGGTCGTTTAAGTTGTTATCTTTAATGACTTTAATGCAGAGACAAGCTGCTCAATGCGTGGGACGCGTAATCCGCTCAAAGGCCGATTATGGCATGATGATTTTTGCTGACAAAAGGTTGTATCCTGTATTAGTTTCTTGATACTAGAGTGTTGTAGATACAAGTTAGAGCTGTGTTTATTTTGCTTTGG